>CAUYPO010039594.1:0-22387 GCA_963574435.1 Cheirogaleus major
CATACCTGTAGTCTGGCTAGTCTGGAGGCTGAGGTGGGGGGTTGTTTGAGGTTGCAGTGAGCTGTGATTGAGCCACTGCACTCCAGCCCTGGCGACAGAACAAGACCCTGTCTCTAAAAGTAATAATAATAGGCCAGGCACCGTGGCTCACGCCTGTAATCCTAGCACTCTGGGAGGCCAAGGCAGGAGGATCGCTCAAGCTCAGGAGTTCGAAACCAGCCTGAGCAAGAGAGAGACCCCATCTGTACTAAAAATAGAAAGAAATTAATTGGCCAACTAAAAATATATAGAAAAAATTATGCGGGCATGGTGGCATATGCCTGTAGTCCCAGCTACTTGGGAGGCTGAGGCAGGAGGATCGCTTGAGCCCAGGAGTTTGAGGTTGCTATGAGCTAAGCTGACGCCATGGCACTCTAGCCTGGGCAACAGAAGTGAGACTCTATCTCAAAAAAAAAAAAAAAAAAAAAAACCAAACTTATATACCTTTTTTGAATATAAGCCCTCAGTAAATCCATGTCATTTTCTTGCTAAAAAAATTTTCACTGGTTTCCATTGAGCCTACATTAAACTCATACTATTTAACATGGCCTATGATGGAGCAATACTACTTAGCTCCCCTACTGAATTTCTCGCCACTGTCTTCCCAGCTCCAGTCATGCTCCAGTCACGCTGATTTGTTTCTACTTCCTAGATCCTGCTGATTTCTTTTCTACCTCAAGACTCTGGCACATTCTGTTGGTTTAGAATCCCTTCTATCACTCATTTTGTAACTAGTTTTTTTCTCTTCTTGTAGATTTCAGTTTAATAAAATTTCCTAAGCCGGGTGTGTCTAGCCCCCATATCTGTAATGAAATGTATTCCTAGTCCCCACTCTGTTGTTCTCTGTCTCAGCAATTTCTTTTCTCCTCGTGGGCTTTATGATGACTGTTTTATAGTTACTTATTGGCCTCTTAACCTATTTTGGATATCATTTCCCCTCGAGTATCTAACATTCCTGAGACAGGGACATGTTTTCTTATTTCTGTTTCCTCCTCAGGGCCTGGCTTATTTCCTGGAGCATACTAGTCACTCTATAAATATTCATTAATGAATGAATTAAATAATAAATGAGGAAAGAGGCTTATATAAAGTTAATGTTTAGGGTCAAATACAATCGTATAGGCCAATCACCTTTGAAAATATTAAAGTGTTGAGGCAAGACATTTTTATTTCATTTTTTCTTATAGTGAGTGATAAACCTAGGACTATTTCTACCCATCTATCTTCCATGCCACCTTTCTGCCCTCATTCATAAATCTTCACAAATCCCATATCATGCAGGAAGCTTGAGCCGACCAGGTGGGTTGGGAGAAAATTCTCACCTCCCTCACATATTTATGCCTAGCAACTGTCTTTCCCATATGTCCAATTATTTCTATGAGATAAGAAAAGTGAAAATTATGTGGAAAAAACCCAAGAACCTTAATTAACTCTTAAGGATGAATGTTAATTTTCTTTTTATGTGTGCGGTACACGAGTTTGCAACACAGGGTTGGAGTGGCATTGAGCTTGATGACGTTAAAGGCTCCATCCATTCTGTGATCTTGGTTCTTTTAGGCTTATGTGGGTTGCAGGCTTGGCCACAAGATATGCTTAAATGTTTAATTAAGATTAATTTAATTTTTTTCTCCTGGTTTGATAAGTTACTTTAAATCAGCATATTCTACTCATGGGGGTCTTTCAGTTCACATGTTGGTTGAAATAATTTCATTATTGTTCTTTGTTCCTGCAGTATAAACTTTTTACCGTTGGTGTATCACACATACAAGGTGTCTTGTGAGCTAGAACCTGAATATTCATCTATTTCATGTTCAAAAAGTTCTATTTCACCGATCACAAACTACTGTGGATACTTTGAAAAACTTATGGCTTACTGGCTTTAAATTTCACGTTTTCTTATGCCTTTACTACTTTGTTTATTCCACATCTTTTTCCTGAAAGCTCTTAAGCCTTTCACCTTTTACCTCCAGAAAACATCTACCCATCCTTCAAAAATCAGTACAAATTTCACCTCCTTTATGAAGCTTTATTTAACCTCTCTAGAAAGAGTTCCCTTATGGAATTTGTCTGAGTTTAGCATTGCCAGTAAGCACCCCTCCTCTGAGATGTCATGTTTTCAGGATATTCTTTTGGAACATCCATATCCATATTCATATTCTCATCTCTACCCAGGTACCACTCATATCTCATTTTATATGACTCGTAGTCCCTGGAGTACACAGTGCACAGTCTCGTTGGGAAGATGTGATGACTCTATACATCATATTTTCATGTTTCTGTACATGTTACATCTATCTCTTTACATCACAGCTTTTAATCCTAAACACTATTTTGGACTTTTCAGTACATGATTTATTATTTTTATTTGATTATATCCTCTCTATTTATTACTTTTCTTATAATTGTAAGGGGATATACCATTACCTTGCCTCATGTTTAAGTGTGACTGAATTTTTAGAGCAATATAACTGACCTCTCTACTCATTCCTGCTTCTATCTCCCAGTTAGCCATACATTTGGCAGGAGACAATTGTTACTTATCGGTCCTCTCAAATCTTGAGACTAATCTACAGAGCTTAGTTTTTCTTTGAAACACAAAGAAATGGGTAAAGGCTCATGGATGAGATTTAAGATAGAGCTAAAATGTGTCAATTTCACTAATACAAATGCTTCATTTCTGCCTATTGTGAACTTGTAAACCTTTTTAGTTCAGCTTAATCTGCAGTGGCCCAATTGTCATCTATAATTTAAAGCAATAAACAAAGATTTAAAAACAAAGTAGCACAATTCTAGGTCTTGTGATCAAGATTTGGAGAGCATTTGTAGTTTATTAAAAATTATGTCATTTCTATTAAAAAGCAACAGGGGGGTCCCCCTACAAATTCAGAAATCAATGTTTTCTTGTTTCTGCTTATTTGAAAATCCTGTTTAATAACAATTGCTCTTCTTCTGGGTTTTGGATATTAAAAAGCTACAGAAGACAGTATTTCCCTTACTGAATTTGTCTGAGTTTAGCATTGCCAGTTGGCTAGAGGGCGATGTTAATGAAGCCAAAATCACAGGTTTGATATAAATGTTCACCAGTAACTTTGCTCTGGTACATGGCCTCAATTACACTTTTAACCCTGGGGAGTTGACTTATGATTATGGACCAATTATCTCAATAGACACTTAGAGGGGATAAGAATACATAGATGCAAAATCCACTGCCACTACTATAAAACAAAGTCACAGTTTAACTTAATGGAATTTACTTTATTTATCAACAATTTAGGTGAACTTCACCAGTCCCACAGCATTAAGTGTAATTTTTATAATGATAGTGTTCCAATTTATATTTCCTCTCTCGACTCCAATTTCAACTCATGTAACTGTTGATATCTTCATTGGATATCTCTTTAGCATTTCAAATTTCCAATGACCAACAAAACAAAACAAATAAAACTACGAAGTTAAAAAAACCCCCTTGCTTTCACTTCCTGCCCAATTTGTATTTTCCTCAAGCCTTCTCTATCTCAATGACGCCAGCACCTACCCTATTGTTCAAGCTTTAAATCTAGAGGTCACTCTCAATTGTGCTCTACTCTCATTCCTTAATCCATCCATTAGCTAGTTCTGTTTTCCTACTCCCATAATTACACTTGACCCTTCTCTGCATCTCCGTCACTACCACCTCGTCCAAGCCACCTAGATTATTGCTCTAGAGCCCAACTGGCTATCTGCTTCCATGTTTGCCTTGAGTCAATCTGTTCTCCACAGAGCAAAGTTATCCTTCAAAAGTTTGGAAACCTAATCACGTAAGTTTGTAGTATAAAATTCTTTAGTGACTTCCCTGTGTACTTGGGATAAAATCCACACTCCAGTGCATTGGCTACAAAGCCCTAACTGTGCTGGCCTCTGCCTGATTTTGTGAACTACATTCAGCTTATCACTCTCTCTCTCTTGCTCAGTGCTTTTGATACATACTGGCCATCCTGTTCCTCGCACTCACCAACTCTTTTCCATTACACACCTTGTATCTGCTGTTTCTTTTGCTTTAACTTCTCTTCCCCCAGATTTGATTTCCCCATGCCAGGTTTCTCATCATTCAGGGCTAAGTTCAATGTCACCTAAAGTGACAGGTTTCTTTGAAGGTCAGATCTATATTATTAATAGCTATCCCATTTCTCAGTCAACCTTGTTAAGCCACTCCATTTTATGGTCTTCATTAAAACTTATTCTTATCTGAGATTATTTTGTTTATTTGTTTACTTGTTTATTTTCTGACCCCTTCAATGAGAATGTAAGCTCCATGAGAGCAGAGACTCTGTCTGTCTTATTCACATTTCTGCTGTATATATCCAGTATTCAGAGTAATGGTCAAAATCTAATGGACCTTGAATAAATATTTGATAAATAAATCAATGCTAGTTTGCTACAGGAAGATTATGGATCATCAATGACAAATAATTGTTCCCTGTTTGAGTGCTTGGTACATTGCTTAATTAATAGTTCCCTTTACATATTCAACTATTTGAAATTCTGAGGCTCCAGGTTCAGTTCTTTCAATAAAAATGATGAAAAAATTAATATTTTTTTGAGAAGATAGATGGTTCAAAATAAGCTAAATGTAGGGCTCATGGTTAATTCCATGAAAAATGTCAGCTGAAGCGAATATAATTGAAAGTCAGTAATAATAAATATTGTCATAAAATTGTAAGATACATGCAAAAGATATGAAATCAGAAAAAAAATGGTAAAAGCTTAAAAATAGATGTTGTGAGGTTGAGTTAAGTGATATTGAAATAGAGAAAGAATTAATTATTTGAAGATTATGTGTATTTGTCCATTTGGAATGGTGGAGAGAAAAAAAGTTTGTGGTTATTCCTCTTTGCAGAGGGATGTAAGAAGCAGACAACTGTCACTACCTCTGACAAGCCACTGCCTTTGGTGATGTTCACTTTCTGTAACTTCTTTTGGAATATTTGTCTAAAACATGTATTTTCATATTCTCATAATCTGTGGTTTGCAACTCCAAGAGCACTCTAAGGGCAGAAAGTATAACTTTTACTTGTCCTTTCCAGCTGTTTATCAGTGGGTTCAATGTCAGGAGTGTGGTAGGTGCTCTGGCCATCTTTCTCATGGGGAAGTACAGGAATGTTCTGTGGTGGTGCAAGTGTGGGCTTGATATCAGGACATCTGAGTTCTTCTGGTCCTGGTTCTGTCCCACTCTAAGTCAGCACTGTCTGCATGGCTATGTGGGAGAGAACAACTGTACGCTCAATTACAAACCCCTCTAAGCTTTTCTTCTTACATCAATTTTTGTATAGAAGTTAAAACTATTTAGTAGCTATAGAATCCTTCTATTTTCCTTTGGTAGAATTGTAAGCAGAAGCTGGAATCTAAAACAGAAATTGGCTGAGCTTGGCAGCAGAACCTCCTAATTTGCTAAGGAGCACTCAGAAATGGAAGACCTTCAAACTTCTCCAAAGTCTTATAATAAGAACTCTATCTGTAGCAGGACTTCAAGTAAAACTTTTCCTATTATCTAAATATTGCAGCTAAGGCATTTTTAAACAAAAGATTAACCTTGCCCAATAAAAGACCTGGCCTTTGCCTCTAGCTCCTTGGAGGTAAACTCTAAGCCCTTGGGATTTTCTGCCTGGTAAGAATGTCTTTAATTGGGTGGTGTGTGGGGGGGTGTCGAAGTGGGGAGACATTGGCCTTACATGAAATATAGTCCTGTGGTGAAAGACCTCTCTACTCCCCAAAGCAAGTGAAAGGGATTCTAAGAGAATCAATCAAAAAGGTTGAGGGTACTGCCAGGTGTGGAGATTAGCAACTACCTCTAACCAAATGGATGGTCAACAGCCTACCCAGTACTGCCCTGGCCATAATAGGGTGGGTGAGAAGGCTATTGACAGAACCCGACATGAGTTTTCTTAAAGCTTGGGAATAAATGTGGTCATAGAGATTGATGCTGATATCTACTTCTGACCTAAATAGCTCTGAAGGAAAGATCTGTGCTGAGTGGCTCATAGAACCAGGGTTAAAAGGATGATGGTGTACTGTGTCCAATACTATGGCTTTCAGAGGGTGGAACAGAGGATTCCAGAAGTCCAGAGAGCACATGTGGAGGAGCGTGGAGGTTAGAGAAAGCGCATGAGCTGTGGGAGAGTCTAGATGGCTGCTAAGAGAAGCAGTGGTATTCTCGAACTCAGAGATTTGTGGGTGTGCACCTTTGGCAGGGCTAATGGAAGATATAGGTTCTCTTCTTCAAAGAAGGAGGAAGCTGGGGTGATTCTGAACATCACCCTAAAAAAATTTATAGGCTGGGCGTGGTGGCTCACACCTGTAATCCTAGCTCTCTGGGAGGCCGAGGCGGGAGGATTGCTTAAGGTCAGGAGTTTGAAACCAGCCTGAGCAAGAGCGAGATCCCATCTCTACTAAAAATAGAAAGAAATTAATTGGCCAACTAAAAATATATAGAAAAAATTAGCCGGGCATGGTGGTACAGGCCTTTAGTCCTAGCTACTTGGGAGGCTGAGGCAGAAGAATCTCTTGACCCCAGGAGTTTGAGGTTGCTGTGAGCTAGGCTGACGCCATGGCACTCTAGCCCAGGTAACAGAGTGAGACTCTGTCTCAAAAAAAAAAATGTATATCCATATAAAGGCCACCACCATGGGCTACTAGCAGTAGAGAGAAATAGATTTTACCGGAAGGAGGCCAGTACCATCCTGCATCCTTATATGTCCATTTACAAAAGACCACCCTGCTTCTGCTATTTCCTCTCACCAGCCCTTTCTAGCAGCAGTGGGACACGGCTTATGCAAGGGAATGGAAGGTACCATGAACAGTTGGGTCTTCTTTCCCACCTCAAGCTTCCCCTGCCACATACCTACTCTGCATTGGGGATGGGAAGACTTTTGGAACAAAGAGGAGACTAAAGTTTTCAACTGAACTGGACAACTTTAGTAACTGAATATAATTGGAAAAGTATGGAATCTAAGCTGTTATTTAAAAAAACACATGCAGAGAGAGAAACCAGCATAGACTCAGCGAAAGTTGTGACTTAAGTGAAATTTACATTTAAATCCCCAAGATGGAGACGTCTAAATAAATCTGGAATGTTTAGCTTTCTGTCTCCTTCCTTTCCTCTCTGCCCTCCTTCCTCCCTGCCTTTCTTCCTCTCTTTCTCTTTCTGTTCTCCATATCTATCTATGTATGTATCTATCTATATATCTATTTATTTAGCTATATAATGTATCATTATTTATCTGTCATCTATCTATCTGTCTCCCAGATCCCTGCCACTGAAGACTGAGGTCCAGAGGTAGCAAAACACATGTTGTACAAGAATTTGCATATCTGCTAGTTTGAATGACATAAACTTTGTTTTGCCTTTCTTTTTTCCCCTCTGTGGACATTTCTTGAAGGACAAAAGAACAAATGACTATACACTATTCTTATTACATTGCTTTTAAAAAGGCATACTTAAAGTTCAAGGGCACAAATGATTCTTTGGATGTGTTTGCCTCAAATAGCCCATTGTTAAGGTTGCAGTGTAGCTCTGACTACAAGATAGATATTTTCAGCATTTCTTCAGTAATAATGTTCAGTGTGAAAGTTTTCCAAGTGTGTCCTCTCAATAAGATAGCCTAGAAAGGTGGCTAGGGCTGTGGGTAAAGAACTTTTTGCCTGGGTGAAAATGATATCAGTGAGTTGGTGTGTAATATTAAAATCCACATGGAATGAAGGCCATGGAAGATTGTATGCACCTCAGGAGGTACTCTTCTGCATACCTTAACATATTAAGCTTCATGTAAGAAAGATCCTAAACTTTTAAATAAGTTTCACTCATTAATGAATCAGGTTGAATTAAGATCCCAGGTGTCTTTCTCCCTTAAATGACATTGTCAAATAGAAACTACCTAGCCTTTTATGGTCTCATTTTCCTATTTTTAAAGAAATGACTGTTAGGATTAGGTCAGATAATCTAACAGATCTTTCAAATTCTAAACTGTGATTCTCCGAAATGGGGAGGCATGAAGCAGCAGGAGGGTTTAGCTTCTGGACCAGGCATGTTAAGAGCCTGTGATAGCCACAGGACACCAGCTTAGCTGCAGAGTCCAAAAGACTCACAGGCTGGGTGTTTCCTTATAAGTTTGGGGCACCAATTCTCAAATAAGAAATCACAGAAAAACCATCTCATCATCTTCCCAGTTGGAGAGAATTATTGTAGTACTCAAATTAGGCCAAGGACTGAGCCACAGTGGGGACTGAACTGCCTCTTTAAAAGCTGCAGTCTCTCCAAGTCAGGGTAAAGGGCATCGTCAGAAGAAACCCACATCAAAGCTAATGAGGACCTCACTGAAAGCAGCCATGCGAATACTTTAGAAAAACCACCTTCCTGCTAGTGCCCAAATTTAATCCCTGCCATTTTCCAGTAAAATGCTCTCCATGTGACTCCCATCTGCCACCAATCCACTAACTTAATTCAGAGGGAAGGAGAATTGGTGCTGGCTGTGTCGTCCCACGCTTCCTTCCCCTCTCACCTCTCACATGGTTGGGACTCCATTGCAGACCAGTGTTTTTGTTAGAGAGAACAAGCTGCCTGTGGCTATTGCCTTGGAACTCCGTGGGTGCTCTCAACAGCTTTTTGCTGACCACTGCCTCTGTGTGCACGTAAGTTTTGTTTGGTTGTTTGTTCAGTGATTTCACACAAGACCATAAACTCCATGAGGGTAAGAATCATGTGTGTGTGTGTGTGTGTGTGTGTGTGTGTGTGTTTTCCCCCACCATGTAGATTCAGTGTTCAGCACAGCTCCTGACACTTCACTGAAGTCTGATTAATGTTGAGTGAATGAATGGTCTTCTCCAGACAAGGAAGCATTTTGTTAACCCAGGTATTCTGCATACCATTCTTGATAGAAAGACTGAAGAAAGACTGTGTTCTAGGCCAAGGTATAGCAAGAATTTTCTGTGAAGAGCTGGAAGATAAATATTTTTGGCTCTGTGGGTATGGTTTCTGTCTCTATGTAACTCTGCCATTTTAGTACAAAAGCATCCATAAGACAATATGTAAATGAAATAGTGTGGCTGTGTTGCAATAAACTTTATTTACATACAAAAATAAGTGATGGGCTAGATTTAGCCCATGGGCTAATGGTTATAGTTCCCTGTTGTAGGTATAATATTGGGCATGAAAATTACCTGGTTGGAAATATAGAAGGTACGTATTGGTATATTCTTTCATTTTTATCACAGTTTTTAGAAAATATTCAGGTCCCATATAAAGCTTCCCTGAAACCAGACATACAGAACTTTTATATCATAATTAAGATGTCGAGAAATCAATCAATCAGTCATTCATGTACTGATTGCTTATAAATGCTCAGTCCCCATGTTGTATCACACTTTAGAAAAGATTTAGACTGTATATTGAAGTACTAAGAAACAAATAATATCCAATAAAAATTTCCATTTCCATTGCGAAAAAAAGCAAGATTTTTAAGAAACTTATAAGAAACCAAATTCTTACGATTATGTCAAACATGTTTTACAACTGTGAAGTTTAATTCATGAAATCTCTTTTTTAAAATTAATTTTTTCCTGTTAAAAAGAAGCATGAAAAGATTTTAAATGATTCAGATATCATAATATTCCTTAAACCTGAAATAAAAACATGTTAAAAATCATGGAATTGTAAGCTCATCTGGATCTTGCAGATTCACCTTAGCATCCTAAGAGTTTTCAACATTCCATTTCAGGAGGTAGTGCTACAGTATGGCAAGATGTGTGATCAGGAAGAGGGATAACTAAGAAATTCAAAGAGAAACCAAAGGAATCCTTTCTCAAAGGGTATTCCCTTCACTTTTAAAAAAATGTTTTATTTTTTAGGGCAATTGTAAGTTCACAGCATAACTGAGCAGAAGATACAGAGATTTCCCTTCCTATATGCTGCTTGCCCCCACACATACATAGCCTCCTCTATTATCAACATCCCATACCAGAGTGGTACATTTGTTACAACTGATGAGCCTACAACGACACAACATTAACACCCAAAGTCCACAGTTTACATTAGGGTCCACTCTTGGCATTGTATATTTTGTGAGTTTGGACAAATGTATAATGACATAGATCCACCATTAGAGTATCATACAAAGTAGTTTCACCACCCTAAAAACCCTATGTTGTCTACCTTCACTTATTTTTTGTTGTCCTTGGCAGAGGGAAAAAGGACAGATCAATGAAAGAAATCAGTATTCTTGTAAGTCTCTACTACTCTAGGTCACAAGATAAGAGTTAGCAGCAGACTCTACTTACCTTGAAACAGAAGCATTGTGTCTATAAAATAATTAAGAAATGGAGACATTATTTTGTTTAAAATCATCCTCATTTTCTTGGCTATTACTGACAACTTTTCATAAAGCTTCTCTAATGACTATTCAGAATATGATAAAAAATAATTTCTAAATTGCTGCCGTGTACATGGAATCATGACATATTAAATTCTTCCCTTTGCAAACTACAGCCTGGAAACTTTAACATAATAGTTTTTATTATTTGGAAGTTGGTGTGTATATATATATATACATATATATACTTTTGGGAATGTGATTAGTATCTACAAATTCATCCCCCCAAATAAATATACATGATGTATTAGGAAAGATTCTCAGTTATAAGCTATAGACATCAACTCTAGGTAATAAGAAAAAAGGAATTTATTGTTAGGATATTAGCACGTTTATGGAGGCCATGTGTACCTGAGAAAGTCAGCATACACTTAGGGGACCCTGGAGAACCAGGAAAGATGGTAGAGACATAGCAAGGACCTTGAGGCTGAGCACTCTTGCCAGGATACCAGTATTACCACCAATTGCTTTATTGCTTCTGCTGCTACCACTGCAATAAATAACTTCTAATTCTATCCATCTTTTCATCACTGAATCAAGATTTAAGTCCCAGGAGGAAGCATCCAATTGGCTAGCATTAGGCCATATGCCCTTGCTCAGATATTGCCAGGAGAAGCAGAGGCCAAAATCTTGAAATACTCAATTATGAAGACTGCATCCAATGGGCTAAGTGATTTCCTTAAACAGTGTCAAAGTGCTGGTAGGAAGAGGAAGATGCAGAGTAGTCGTATAATGCCAAATTTCCCCTATGTTCACATATCTATATACCAATAGAATATTAGAAATTATTTCAGGAGTTTATTGACCAAAAACTAGCGGTATGGATCTTGAAAGGTCCATTTCCCCTGGCTTTCACCTCAAACTTCACTTCAGCCAAGCTGTTGAACACCTGTGAAGGAGAATCACTGGGACTCAAAGTCAAATCAGGCACAGTTCTTATCTCTGAGAAATTTTTAGTCTGGTAGGGACAGGAAATTTATACAAGTTGCTATAATAAAGTGGGAATAATTATTAAATTCATGGATAAGTTATAATAGGATTACTTAACAGAAAGATAGCTATTTCAATTGGAAGGTTCAATGTAGACATCATAGAGGAGGGGTTTTGAGATGAACCTCAAAGGAGGATAACATTTTGACACGTAGAAATAGAGCAGAGGGGCATTCCAGACATGAGCTAAGACAAGAATTTGAGAGAAAAGTTACGATACCATTGCAGTGCATTGTGTGATCAGTTAGCTCCCTAAAAGGATGCATGGTGACGAGTAATGGGCATTAGGACTGTGACAGTTAGGGTGGGAGCAGACCACAGGGACTCTGGCAGTCCATGGAGCACAACCTCTGTACTGTGGGTGGCCAAAAGCAGCGTGAGGTCACTATCGGTGTGTGAGCAGAGTAGGGACTTGATCATCAGTATCCTGAAAAATATTTACTCTGGGATACTGTACGGGATGGAATGAGGTTGGAGAATTTGAAGACAGGAAGTCTTTCAAAGAGGACACTGCAAAAGCCCAACATGAGAATGGCTAAGAACTAAACCAAGGCAATGTGACTAAAAAGGAGAAGCTAGATGTTTGAGCGACTGTGAAGAAAGGCCGGTACAGTGAATGATAGGGAAGAAAGTATTCTAGGTGGAGCACAGATGTGGAATCAGTGTGAATGGCTGGTTAAAAGTGCTATCTAATGAGCTTGAATTCCTGAGGCAAGTCTTCCAAGTTCAGTTTTAGAGATGTTGAGTTTGATGTGCCATAGATATCTAAAAATACTGATGTCTAGTAGGTAGTTGAAAATGTACATGTGGAAGTAAAAACAGTGGCTGAGACTACATGTACGGTTAAAGGGGTCATAGAGGTAACACAAATGAGTGATACAGGATACAAACACAGTAACATAGAAATGTAAAAACTTAAGATAATTTTTTTTAAATTCAAAAATAAAAAATACAAATAGAACACCATAGTTATCCTTCACAATTTGTTATTTTGTTGACTTGGAACTCAAACTTTTACAGCTTTGTTTATGGACTAAAGATATGACTTGCATTTTTAATCTTGCATTTTTAATTTCAGGATACAAAAAACATCTAACTGTGATATTTTTTAAATGGGGGCAAAATTCAGTTTTATTCATTTTCATAATTTTAAAACAACTAAAACAGGGAATTCTGAATATGGATAGTATTTTGGTACAGTTGTTTTGTATTTAGCATAACTTCATCTGAGACACTTGTAGCATTCTGATGTTTTTATGTCATCATATTTGGTTTCCAGTTCTTTGTATTCTAGTTCGGTGTCTTTCATTTGGTTCTTCATTCACAGAGGAAGGTTAACTGCAAAATGTTAGGTGATTTTTATAAAATGCAAAATCAGGTAATTTTTTTTGGAATTCAGTCCTTAACTCCACAATTTTGAGAACGTAGCTAAGGCTATACTTCCATTTCTGGAAACCAATTTCATGGTAGAAAGGTGAACTAGTTATTATGCTTTGCCCACAAACTTCCCAAAGCTACAGTGTTTCTAGGAATAAGTGAATGGAATCATACATTTTGGAGTAATTACATCTGGACATCTATTCAAATAAATATTTAGGCTTTAGATTGGCTGTAACATCAACCAGGAAGATCAAGTCCAATCCAGTTTTGACTGATGAAGTGAAACTGGAAGTTTTCCTGGGAGGACACGAGCAAGTAGATTTCTTTGAATATTTAAAAACATCTTTCATGTCATCACTAAGCCAGCTGCTTTCAAGTAGTACAGCATCTGATTCATCAAGCCCATCACTGTATTGCCTGTGATTCAGATAGTCCATGTGGTAATGGCTACCTTGACAATGAGTTCCATTTCTAACTCTTAGCACAAAGATCTCCCTGGTGAGTGATGCATTGGTCAGGCTTATGTTCTATAACCCAGGAACAGGTTGCTACCTTGAATTAAACTTGTATAGCACTAACCATTATAGGACAACTGTCTGTAGTCTTGACTACTAATTTTGAATAGTCCAACATGAATATTTTCCTAACACATAAAAACAAGTCATTTCCTGATGTTATTTCTATCATAGGCACTCTGCCCAAAAGTTCTTCGGTCACATTAAATTTCTCTTCGACATCATGAATAAATATAGCTAATTGGGTGGTATTATTTATATCTGTGCTTTCATCAGCTGCAATAGAATATGCCACAAAAGATTTAACTTTTTCAGGCATTGTGTTCTGTAAGTTCTTAGCCAAGTCTACAATACACTGAACTATAATATTTCTGGCTAGACATAATTTTGCAATTGATTATTCTTGCTTGTTGCACATAATTTCTGATGCATTCAGTAGACACTTTGTTTTCTTAATAAGCTAACACCCGCAAAACATTTTGATGCCTGAGGAAATTTTCACTTAATATATAATGGCGTTGTACTATAGCATTGCCACTTTTATTTACTTTTAAAAAGTTTAGAAATTTCAGTCCTTGGAAGTTGATTTATTTTTCATCACTCATCTTTTCTGTATACTGATCATAGTTCTTATTATGGGTCATCTCATAATGGTGCATTAGTCATATTTTTCGAATACCTTCTTTGCATAATGAACACATCATATTCACATTTTTCTTGAAACACATATTCCTCTTGGTTTGTCTTTCTTTACCCCATTTTAGTGATATGATAAACTGTTCACTCTAAGAACCAGTACAACTAGTGACATAATCATGAATAGCCACTTCAATTTGGCTTCAGTTTCTGGCTCAGTAGGGTGTAATTGGAACTATAGTAAAATAGATCTGGAATTCCCACGTAAGAGGGATTCCAAGCATATATATAATTTATCTGGTTATCTTCCTGTTACTGATTTCTTGTTTATTTGCAAATTGGGCAGACAAAGTTTCCTGTGTGACACCAATCTTTTAAAATTTAATGAGACTTATATGTATGGTACAATATTAGAGAAATTTCATAAGTATTCCATATGTGCTTTAAAATAATATGTATTCTGCAGGCATGGAGTTTAGGATTTTGTGTAAGCTCATAGAACAAGCTTACTAATGTTGTACAAATTTCTGTGTGCTTACTCACTCTTGTCTGCTTTATCTATTGGTTTCAGAGTGATATGAAACCACTCCCATTTCAGTGTGAACTTGTCCATTTCTACCTGGACTATGTCAGTTTTTGCTTTGTATCTTATGGTTTTACGCCATGCTATTAGGTGCGTGTATAAATTTAGACTGATGAATCTTATCATAACCCTTCTTATTTCTTGTGATGCTTTTTACCTAACATTTTCTTTGTCATTAATATATCTATAGTATTTTGTTTTGATTAGTATTTGCCAGATATATCTTTGACTCTCAACACTTCTATGACTTTATATATTAGGTGTATCCCTTGTAAATTTCATGTAGTTGAATAAATATTAGTATACAACCTGGTGCTTGTTTCTTCTACCAGGAATTGATGTTACCATCTTATAATGATGAATTTGAGATTGCTTTTTCTCTCTCATGATTTCTCTCTTTACTTTTTATTTTGAAGTAATTTCAAAGTCACATTAAAGTTGTACAACAGAACAACACATGCATACCCTTTATTCAGATTCCACTGTTGTTAACATTTGACCACATTTCCTTTATCATTCTCTATCATTCTCTGTCTCTGTCTACCTAAATTTTTCCATATTTTTGTATCATTTGAGAATAAGCTTCAGATATGATGTCTCATATTCCTTAAATTGTTCAGTGTATATTTTTCTAAAACAAGGATACTCTCCTGTATAACCACGGTACACTCATCAGAATCAGAAAATTAGCATTAGTAGAATATAACCATCTTACTGTCAAACTCCATTCACATTTTTTCCACTATCCCATGATGTTATTTATTGAACAAGGTAAATAAGGAATTGATCAATAAACAAAATCTTTTCTTTTTTCTTTCTTTCCTTTCTGGTTCAACATCCAGTCTGGAATCATGCATAGTATTTACTCAAGTCTCCTTAAGTCTCCTTCAGTGTCTTCAGATTGGAACAATTCTTCAATCCTTCATTGTCTTTCATGACTTAATATTTTTGAATTGCAGAGGCCAGTTAATGTCATTACATATTTGTTAAACATTTCAATTCAGGTTATGCAATTTTGGCAAAAATATCACAGACTTGATACTCTATTCAATGAGAGTTTGATTTGTCTCATTAATGTTAATGTTAACATGTATCATTTTTAAAATGGTATCTGTCAGATTTCTTCACTGTGAGGTCAATGAAAATCATTTTTCACTTATTAATTATTAAGTACCATAATTAACACATATTTTTTGGCTAATTTGAGATTATGAAAATATACTGTTTCTTATCAAACTTTCACCCACTGATTTTAGCATCCATTGATGATGATTCTTTTCAATTCTTTATTAACTAAAAGATGGAGAGTAGAAAAAAAGTTGAACAATTAGAATCTAAATGAACTTTTCATTTTCTGTTTAAGTGAATGAACCAAGCATTTGCTATGTTCTAGTTTATGGCTTCAGCCTGCGGACCACCTGCTTTTGGAGTCACTTTGGGTAGAGTATTTCTTAACTATGGCCTACCTTGGAACTACTGAATCACAATCCCTGGAGGGCAGAGGATAAGAGTCTTCATTTTTAACAGATTTCTAAATACAGAGAATCACTCCAATAAGAGAGTCAAGTGACCTTTGCTTTAAGGATTTGTCCAACACTTGCAAATTGTGGACAAAGAATACAGAAGTTGCATTTAATGTCATGGGTTATAAATATTACATCAGACATGCCATTGAGACAGGATGGATTTATTCAGTTTAGAATGCTCACATTCTGCCCCAGAATAGATGAATGTGCAGCAAACCATTTAAGCAGAAGTCTGTTCTGCTCTACATAATGCAACAAGTGAAGTGAAAAGAAAAATATGTTTCTGTGTAGTCCTGAGGTCTCCATTCACAGTCTTTTATTTTGCTTAGTGAATATCAGAGCAGATAGCATTTCTATCCTATATAGTTTATTCCAAGTCTCCCATCTTTAGCCCCTGATTTCCTCTGATTTCTAGTAGCAAACACTATTATCCATTCAGTTGCTCAGTTCTTTGTCTCTTGAAAGCCTCTGCTGCTGTGAATCATGAAAGAAAATTCTATCTTTGTGTATATCACCTTTTTTAGTGCTCCTTTATGTTGGAAAATTTATCTGAACCATGGTCCCAGACCTGTTACTTCTGGCCACTCTTATTATAGTCACTGGTATGAATTGGCATCTCATGAACTTTTCACAATTATAGTCCTATTTCAAATCTCCCCCAAGTGCCATAACTTTGCCCAAGTGGATTTATTAAGTGCTCTTTAATCAGCTCAAACCTAAATCTCATGAGTAAAATGCAGTCTGGGCTTCCTCAGTTAATATTAATGCTTTTCCCCATCCAGACTTTTCTGTAATTCAACCACAGGGTATTTCATTGCAAGGAAATTGCCTACTTCAAATGGGCACTCATAGTTTTTTTCTGGCTTTAGGTAGATTGACATTTTTTGATGTCTTATTTATTGAATATGATAGACACATGGAATTATTTTTTCGTTTGAAGACTATTCTTCACAATTTTGAGTAGAAATATTGTCATTTTAAAACATATGAAGAATGGCAGTGTGAAAATCTTCTTAGAGTACAAAGGTAAGAACTTTAAACACAGAAAAATTTTGCCATTTCTTCAGTTTTAACCAAAGAACAGAATGATGAAATAGCAAAAGTAAGTTTGGTTAAAAAAATTTATATTGGCCTGAGATTTTATCAATACATTAACCAGTTTTCTTTTATTGGCATGTCTACTCTATACCAGAAGCTGTAATTGGACATACATATATCATGTCATTTTGACACAGTTGACTTTACCAATAAAAACGAATGCTCTAGAAGACTAAGTAAATTTCCCTAATATTAGAAACAGTCTAACTCTGGAATCATGCCTTTTCTTTTCTGTCATCCTATTCATTAAGACCCCCATCACATTAGGTACAGAAATTATGGTCCTTGGTGAAGCCAAATATTGGCATAAACTCAACCTGTTAGGTTAAAGTGACAGAAAATGTAAATTTTCCTAATATTTTTTTTAAAAAAGAAAGAAAAATAATTATTGTTGTAGTTCCCCCTTGTATCCAAAAGAAAGGAAGATTTCTTGCAAATAAAATAGTTTCTACTCCTTGTGCAGGAGATTGTGTTGATAAAATTATATTTCTTAGAAGGATTTGTCAGCTTAAAAACTGGGTGTGCTTTCTGAGTTATGCTGGCAAACCCACGTGCTTATTGGTTTTCTTCCTACTTTGATGAACAAGAGCAGTGTTAGCAAAACCAAATAAATGAAGTAGAAAGGTTTTAAATGTTCCATCATTCTGAGGCAGTGGCAATTTGTAAATCTTTACATTATGTATGATAAGGCATATGTGAGCCTACTACTTGTGCACCAAGGTACCTGTTCCCTTTATTTTGTCTCCTCCCTTCTTCTTTCCTCCCTTCTTCTCCCCTCCCCTCTACTCTCCTCCCATTCACTCTTCTCTTCTCTCTCACTCTGCATTATATTTCTGATTTTCTTGCTTGCCACTTAGAAATCAATACCCACCTATATTCAACATGAGTTGTATCCACTCCAACTACTCTCATCTCCTTTCAATACGCACATATATTTAGTCACTCTGCTGGGCCTTGACAAATGAAAAATAAAGATGTTTTAAATTTCAACCAAAATTCTGATTCGCTTGACAATTAATTTATTAATAACACTAGCACCTTCCAAGGTAAATGCCTAAAAAATAGTCACCTTTGAACTTGAAGATTAAAGATTTTTCAAACAAAATACATTTGTATTATTGAGAAAGAAGCTATAATAAGAAGGAGAATTATTTTCTAGTTGTTTATTCTTATATTTTTATAACATATATTTTTTCAGATTATAAAACTAACTTAATATACTACTTGAAATTATGGAAACATATATTGAATGCAATAAAAATTGCCTGCCACCCCACGAATGAGAGAAATATACTTTTATCTAAGCTTTATTTTCTTCTTTTAGTTAACTCCCAGTCATCCCTAAGAGTGAGTTGTCAGCTAAAAATTCAAGGCGCTCTTCCTTATTGCTCCCTCCCCAACTCAGCTGGATCAGGTCTCCTGTTAGATGTTTTCATAATTTTCTGTGCTTCTCATTTATAGCACATAAGCACTTTAGGTGTGATGAGTTGTTCTTTATCTGTCTCCATCTGAGCCATAGGCTCTGTCTGAGCTGTTTCCTTGGGATGGTTCAGCTCTTAGCAAAATGAACAAATAAATGTAAATGTATAACATCTTGAATTATAATTAGTTATATAATCTGTTTACAAATAAACATATTATGATCATTTATTATTATTAATGATAACATAAAATTGTTAATGATATCATTATATCAACAATTTCCCTTGTTATTAAATTTTTTCTGAAACTACACGTTTTATTTATCTATGTATATAACTATAGATGGGATATAAAAGTCTTTCATTTTATGTAGTCAGATAAGTTAATTTTTTGCTTGATGAATTCTGCCTATATGATTATACATAAAAAGATACAAATGTTTGCCATCATTTTTTCCAATATTTCATGGGGTTGTTATTTATATTTAAGCTTTTAATTCTTCTAGAATTGTTTTTACTTAAACTTCTTGTTATGAAAATAGAGAAAAATAGCATAATGAGCTGATCATAACCCAGATGCACATTATAACCCAGGTTCACAATTCTTGGTCAATCATACTTCCACACACTTTTCTCCCCTGGGTTATTTTGAGGTGTATTCTAGATGGCATCTTATTTATCTGCAAATATTTCTTTAGGTATCTGTAAAAGACACGGGCTCTTAAAAATAATACAACCACATTACTATTGTCACATCTAAAACAACAATAAATTATTCCTTACAGCATTAATTTTTTGTGTATTTAATGAAGTAGGAATTTCTACCATTTCCTCCCCTGCATTCTTAGCGTCTGTCTCATCACCTGCTTTGTACTGATCCACCCCTTTCAGCGTAGTTTTATCTTTCTCTTTGGGGAACCTCAGCGGAAGAGACACCTTTCTTTATCTTTCTTTCTGTCTGGTATGACATTCACATGTTCAGCTGTGCTACTTCCCTGCCTTCTTCCGGCTGATTCCTGCTGTCTTTCAGCTGGCAGGAGCAGTTTTTACAAATCTGGGGCCTTTGAGCATCTGTTGAATGCTGTTAATAAGCTGTTACTTGCTTTCTATAGTGTGGAGTTGGATTTTAAGTTGAGCCATTCCTTCCTCTACCATGGTCAACATTCTTCTTGATGAACAACCTTCCAAAATAGGAGGGTTTAGTTGGGATGTTCCAGTTTCCTTAACAGCTTCCTGCTACACTGCATAGCTTTCCCAGTAGGAAGAAATGCAGATTGTAGCTGTACATTAACAGAAATTCTTCAGAATGTCCTGTTTGGGCTGCATTTTTCCTTCATTTCTATATCACATGCAGGCTTTCCCTGTTTAAATATTCTGCTGGCTACTTCAGCAGAATCTTGGAATGGGGGAGCTAGATACCCACATCCACATGGATGTTACTGGGAAGTCCCCTAGGGATTTTCTTGAGAGAAAATAATATAAAAATTGTTTCTGCAGAGGTCAAAGGCTGAAAATTATCCAATAATTTCAGAAGCTTCAATCCTTTACTCAACGTCAGGAAGCACATTTAGCAACCAAGTAATCATAGCTAAAATAGTACTATGAGATTGGGTAAAGATTTATATTAACAAATGGGATGTCAATTCTGCTCAACCTAAAATATTAATTTCTTTCTCTGCTTTTGCTTTACCCCATAAAACTTCCCTTTTCACGTGGGCTTGGATTCAAATTCTTTGCCAGTTAAGATACAGGCACATGCTCTGGCCTCTGATTATACAAAAGCAACAGTAACTTGTGAGAAAGAGAACACAAATCAGAATTATAATAGAACAACTTAATTTTCCTATCTTTTCTGTCACAGCTGTGTGACCTAGAGCACATTACTTCACCTCCTTCAAATTCAGTGCTATTACCCATAAAATGGCTTAAAAATTCTTTTACTCATAGAGTGGTTGTGAAGATTAAAAGACAAAATAAATACGATAGTCTTTTATAAGGGTGAAACATGTACTAATATTAGTTCCTATTATGAGTGTTTCCTAAATTAAGATGGTTGATAACTGGTCCTCACTGTAAAATTTAAAATTGACAGGAAAAATATAAATGTTCATTCATTTTTTTTGTGTGGGAACTACTGGCCTATTTAATTTCTGAAGTCACTTGCAGTTCTTACATTTTTAGATTTTATGAACTAGAGAATTTTTAAAGCTAATGTGAGTTTTTCCAGGTTAATTGTTAGTCCCCACAACACTCTATTCTTCTGAGACTTGAACTAGACTGTTACAGGTTGGGTTCCCTGGGACACAGCCTCTGAGGAGAGATTTGCGTGCAGAATGTTCATTGAGAGTGCTCTTGGTAACAGTGTCCTGAGGAGCAAGGGAAGCAGATTGAGCAGAGGCAATGCATTCGCAACACAGGCCTCAGTCAGTTGCTTTCTGTAGCTTAACTCTCTAGCATCTATTATTAATATAAGCTTGGATAAGGCCAATTTTCTTTTCTGAGGCTTAGTTTCTACACATAAAGTAAATATTTTTTTTATGTGTGTGTGAGGATTAAATGAAATATCATTCACCTTATGGATAACACAAAGTTGCAAATGCAAGTGGTCGTTTCTTTTTTTTTAAATTTCAAAGTAGCTTTTTAAAATTTATTTATTTCAGGATATTATACAAGTACAAACATTTTGGTTACATGAAATGCATTTGCCTTGCTTAAGCCAAGGCCACAAGTGTGTACTTCCCCCATACAGTGTGCCCCATCTCCATTAGCTGTGAGTTTATCCACCCCACTCCCTCTACTCCCCACCCCCGACTCCTTCAATGTGACCGGCACCCAGTGAGTATTACTACCATGTGAGCACCTTAGTGTTGATCAATTTGTATGAGTTTGATGGCAAGTACTGGTGCATGTTTTTCTATCCTTGTGATACCTCACTTCGAAGGATGGGCTCAATTTCTATCCAGGATAATATAAGAGGTGCTAGATCACCATTGTTTTTTGTAGTTGAGAAGTATTTCATGGTATACATATACCACATTTTATTAATCCATGCATGTATTGATGTGCACTTGGGTTGTTTCCACATCTTTGCAATTGTAAATTGTGCTGCTATAACCATTCCAGTGCAGATGTCTTTATTATAGAATGTCTTTTTTTCCTTTCGATAGATGCATAGTAGTGGGATTGCTGGATCAAATGGTATTTCTATTTTTAACTCTTTGAGGTATCTCCAAATTACTTTCCACAGGGGTTGTACTAATTTGCAGTCCCACCAGCAGTGTAAGAGTGTTCTAATCTCTTCACATCCACGCCAGCATTTGATGTTTTGGGACTTTTTGATAGAGGCTATTCTCACTGGAATTAGGTGATATTTCATTGTAGTTTTGATTTGCATTTCCCTAATGATTAGACATGATGAGAATTTTTTTTATATGCTTGCTGGCTATTATTCTGTCTTCTTTTGAAAAGTTTCTGTTTATGTCCTTTGCCCATTTATTGACGGGGTTGTTTGATTTTTTCTTGTTGATTTTCATAAGTTCTATATAGATTCTTGTTATCAGCCTTTCATCGGATGTGTAGAAAGCAAATATTTTCTCCCATTCTGTAGGCTGTATATTAACTCTAAGGATAGTTTCCTTGGCTGTGCAGAAGCTTTTTAATTTGATTAGGTCCCATTTGTTTATTTTTGTTGCTGCTGTGATTGCTTTGGGCATCTTCTTCATAAATTCTTTACCTAGGCTGATGTCTAAAAGGGTCTTCCCCACATTTTCTTCCAGAATTCTTAAGGTTTCATACCTTA
>CAUYPO010039597.1:0-17894 GCA_963574435.1 Cheirogaleus major
CCTGAGAAAATTGCAACATAACTTGGGATCTGGTCTCTTTCTCCTTTGTCCCTGTTCTTCCCATTCCAGCATATTACTCCTATGTAACATTCATATTTCATCATTTACCAACTTTTTACAAAGGAAGAGAATTTGCTGAGGTTATTTAAGACGATGAGACATTTTTCTAAGCCATGGAATCAAGAATAGGCTTCTATGAGTAAGTGGAAGAAAGATCTTCAGTTTTTCATATAGCAAGGTGAAGGAAGGTCTTCTACACCTACATATGAACAGGATAAAACTGTATAGATTTATTAATTCATTCAACAAATATTTAGGTCTTTATTGTATACCAATTACTATTGCATAAGATATGACCCTACTCTCAAAATGGACATTGAGTCCAGCAGTTAATAATCAGCAATAGAATTTCCAGGCTTCCATTAGAAAATGAGCAAGGTGCAGTGGCTCACAGATAGACCAAAGATTATCTTATGAACAACCACATTATACTCTTACAGTTGTACAATTGTCAGTTTTCCCAAAATGCTACTCTTTGGAGCTACCTCAGAGTAGTATGATAATATTAACCACAGTAGATATTTATCATGGGGCAATGCTATGCAAGATTTTTCCAGTATTTCAGTTAACCATACTACCACCAGTGAGGTTGGTAGCATTATCTGTTCATGAGCTTTTGTAATTGAAATTTGGAGAGTAACACTGGCCTGCCTGTTGCTGACATAGGTAATCAGGGTGAAACTAAAACTCAGACCTGGGTTTGATGACAGCGGAACTGAATCACTACACTAGCAAAATTCTGTCCTTTTGGTGCCACCATAGCTAATGGATCATTTATTTTCAGGCCTATTATTCAGGCCAATCCCAGTTAATTAAAACAGACCAATAAATAAACCAGCCAACAAAACTCTAAGGCATGGCTGAAAGGGGCTAACCAGGGTCACATGGGTGAGGCAGAATTTCACTACCCTCTACAGCCTTAAAGGGGATCTTACCCCTACTTAAAAATGGTCTGCAGGAGAGCAACAAACAACCTTCCCTATGTTTCAGTTTTCTCATTTACCCTGAGAGGAAAATAAATTCCCAGCTGCACTGTTGGTAGAGCTATGGTCTTTGTTTTTGTGACTTTATATCCACTGTTTGGGATCCAAGATTAGTTGACAGGGAGCTTCCTGGGTCGAGATACCTGGGAATCTACTTTTCAGAGGGATAGAAAAGCATTAAGATGTGTGGCCTCTAATCACACACATGTCAATTTACTAACTATTTCTTTTAAAAAATAGTTTTGTTGAAGAGAGAATGAGCAACTCACTAAGTAATAAGTAACAACCCTTTGGAATAATGAAAATATATAGAACATTAGGGAACCTCTGCTATAGCTCCATTAGGTGATTAGAGAAGTGTCTTGAGTTCTTTTAAGACAAGGGCTCCATTGTATCATCTTTGTCTGTATAGTCTCTAAATTTGACTAAAGAAAACATAATTTTTAATTTGTTATATTTAATTTGATATATTTTTATTTTGGATATTTGAAAATGAATATTGAATTAAATTTAGTAAGTGGAAGTAAAAAAAAAAATAGAAAATCTATATGCCTTTAAACCAAACTGACCTAGGTTCAAATTCTAACCCAGCTATTTATCAGCTATATGACCTTGGGCAGGGAGCAACATCTCTGAGGCTCAATTTCTTCCTTTCTAAAATAATGAAGATCACTTTGTGATAGTTATTTGTACCTAAGGAAGCTGTGATGAAAACAGTGATCATCGTTACCAACATGACAGGAAGGAAAATTTTAGAGGCTTGTACCAGGTGGGCTACAAAAATTAATAGAAAATCAACTTTCTAGTCATTTTCTTTGTTGTCAACAGTTCTTTTGTCAATGATTTCTTAGAACTTTTTTGACTTAAACTGATCCTGTACTTTTCTAGCCAATGCACAAAATACCCTTTTAAAATATTTACATTTTTTAGAGAAAAAAAACCTTACAAAATGTATATACCATTATCATATGTGTTTTATTTTATAGTTCTTATCACT
The DNA here is from genome assembly GCA_963574435.1 of Cheirogaleus major. Classification (NCBI taxonomy): domain Eukaryota; kingdom Metazoa; phylum Chordata; class Mammalia; order Primates; family Cheirogaleidae; genus Cheirogaleus; species Cheirogaleus major. The sequence continues at coordinate 2,041 of CAUYPO010039597.1, forward strand.
TTATAATTATCTTTTACTTGGAGAATCACAGCAGAAAAAGAGCTAACTTAAAATAAGATATTAATGACATGTTGCATAATTTGAATAGCAGCCTGTAACTGATAGGATACACCATCCAATGGATATTGATGGGGAAAACTGTCAGACACAGCCGCTGGCCGCCTCCCCTCCGCTCCGCATCTCCGCAGGCCGGTGCTGTGCGGAGCCGGCTGGAGGCAGCAGCGGGCGGGTGCACGGATGCGCGGGTGTGCGGGTGCGCGGGTGCGCGGATGCATGGGTGCGCTGCTGGAGCTGGGCTTCGTGTGCCGGTCAGGGGGAGCTCTATGCTCCGTGGCTTGCTCCCATCCTCTGGCCACGCTGCTTGCGTGATCCTGATTGGGTACTTTTTGAATCCCACTGTTCCTGATTGGATGTTATAGCTCGTTGCTGATTGGATGTTAACGATTGTTGCTGATTGGCTGTTAACGCTTATTGCTGATTGGACGCTTTTTGAGTCCTACCAACGGTATAAAAGCTGGAGGAGACCAGGGAAGAGGGTCAGAAGAGCAGAAGACGGCTGAGGGTGCAGACTGAATAAAGACAGTTCTCTGACTCTCCACGTGCTGCCGGGTTATTTCCTAGCCCAAGAGCTGTTAACAATTGCCGATGTGGAGCTGGTCAAGAGCTATTAACACTTGCCGGAACAATATTAGTAATAGCAAAATTCCCATACGTATGTTGCTGGCTTAAGTACTTAGAATTCTCTCAGACCATTTTTATGCATGACCATTTCATAAGCAAAACAAAACACTTTTCTCTATATTTAAAGTAACTATTTTTCCAATCGTGTAAGACTCTGCTGATATCATGTGCTCAATGTTATTGAATGAATTTGGTTTTCCTTCAGTATATGGTGGCAAAACTTAGGCATGGAGATTTATTTGTCCATACACAAACAAAGTTTTTGTCTGACAAAATCATTTTATAGCTTTTCCCCACCAGAAGACCTTGATGAGATGGACTAAATGGAAAAGTCATCAGGCAGCCTGGGATGCAGTCTTGATTCAGGCCCTACTAGGATGACACCCTAGAAAAGTCACTTAACCACTTTTGGCATTAGATTCTTCTTTCATAATGTTGTCATCTTGACCGTGGAACCTCAGATCTAATGTGATCCACAGTTTAACGCAGGGTCCTATTGGTCTAGAAGAGTCAATTTTTCATTCTAATTCCTGACTTTAATATTTCAATCACAAATATCAATTTCTTAACCAATGTGGTGGTTTATATGAGTGTTTGCTATATAATTATTCTCTAAAATCTACACATCTACATTTATATTTTATGCACTGTACTTTCTATATGTGTGCATATATGTTACAAATCAATTTTTATATATGTTTAAAAAGTCAGAATGAGCAGTGCAAGAATATGAGAATTAAAATATGCATTTTTTATTCTACAGAGTGGTGGGAAACACAGGATAAATTTTTTAAAATTGCTTGCCTTTCTCTGATGTCCCCTTGGCAGTCGTGTATGCCCTTTATTGTTTGCTTGTACTATCTTCCCTAAACCTAATAATAAAAGCATCATCGCTTTGCTATAAACTAAAGACTAATCAGACAGAGAGATGCAATGGAGTTCATCTTCTTGAAAATCATTATCATTATCAATATATACTACCCAAAGGACAGAATCTTTCTGCTAATCTAGCTTCTCTGCTCATGAATGCTTGTTTTGATTAAAATGTATTAATTTTTGCACATTTTACATAGATAGACTCTCTCTAGGTGTTAGAAATGTGATGACCCAAAGCCTTGTGTAACTCTCCTTTATATGAGAACAGTTTAGATTATGCCCTAAGTGTCTTTTTTTTAAAAAAATTTTGTTTCATTGATTTGTTCCATTCATTTGCTGCAGTCATGAATCTCTTTTGGATCCATATAATTAATATTAAACTGGATATGCCCAAGTCGCCCAGTGTTCATGGACTTTAACCACTCTGTCTTCACCACAGGGGTCCCCAACAAATGCCTATTTCACCTCAGTGGTAGATAGAGCCTTTCATCCTACTTCAGGAGAAGTCTGGAGACCCCTGGGGAAATGTTGGGTCTAAGAATTCTTATGTTTTACCGAAAACAAACAGGACCGGAAAGGGTTGTTTGAGAAATCACATGTATGATAGTTGACTTCTATTTATCCTTTGCTGGCAGAGTATAACCCTAAGACGCAGAAGTGGCAATTTCTCCGCGCTTCCTAACATTCTCCTTTCCCCTTCCACCTCCTGACTCTTTTCCTTATGACTTTCTTTTACACTAAACATTAAGCTCTTTGATTGCAAGGATGGCACAAAGTGACCTAATGATGGGTCAGTCTTAATGAGAAAAGCGGCTGCCTGTGATGTGGCCTGGCTCGGGCCACCCCCCACCGCGTCCCTGCATGTCAGACTTAGTCTCCTTTAAGAGACTGGAGCGTGGAAAATCAACAGAGAACCGCCCGGTGCCTCCTCACAGAATGGACCGCGTGCATGGCTATTTAGCCCTGTAAAAGAGAGCGTATTTGCACAAATGGGAGTGAACATAAGGAGGCCTTCAGAAAAGAATGGGGCCTTGGCAAATTTATAGACTCCCCTGAAAGAAAGTGATTACAGATCATTATCCAATTGAGGCAGATTGATGGGCTGGGGTCAAAGTAATATTGCAGATCTCACCAAGGGGACAATGGCTGTTTGTCACTGTGAAAGAAAGGAAAGGGAAGGGGAACTGCCACACAGAGAGGCAAGGCTCAGGCTTTACCAAGTGCTATGAAAGGGCCTGGATGTGTATGTTGTTACTTTTCTTGAGGACCATGTTTTATTTTATGTTACAAAGGATGTGCCATTGAGATCAAATTGGGCATTCAAACGTCGCCCAATAAAGGACATACAAATGGCCTAAATACAGACTGCGGCTCTCACTTTTTTCCTTGCAAAAGGCAATAAAACAGCATAGATAGTAAAGAGGATAGTCCACAGAGAAATACTTAATTCTATTTCTCTCTCTCTTTCCTTCTCAAATAGAAATAGCTGATAAAATACAAATATGCAAAAAAAAAAAAGAAAGAAAAAGAAAAAGAAAGTGGTAGATAGAAATTCTTAATGCTTACAAACACAGCACCCTTTAGCTGACAGCTAGGAGATGAACAGATTTGACTTTGAAACTCTGCAACATCTGGTCAAGCAAAAAATGCAGCCCTGAAATGGAATAAAACAGGAATAAATGTGTTCCCACTGCTTCCTTTGTATCCATTCCTGGGTGTTTAAAAGTGCTTTGCATTCATGTGTTTTACAAAATGCAATACAAGGGCAAAAGAATAGCCCGCACTCCAGTGTGCATTTGCCTTTCGTTTTACCATCAGTGCTCAGTACCTAGAGATTTAGAAGTATTAGGCAAACATTTATTCGGAGGAGATCTGATTTTTGTCTATTCTGTTTGGGTCAAGAGAGTATTAGCAAGTAAAAAAAACTAATTTATATTCTAAACATATTTTTCCAGGGAGAAGCATAGTCAATTTTCTCACATATAGATTATTTTTAAACAATCAGATTTTTTTGTTTCTCCAAGTTTTAGTCATCTAAAATTTAAGAATACATATATATACACACATACATATATAAAAATAACATATACATAGATATAAAGCAAAAGAAAATTCAGTTTGAAAATGTGGAATTTTTTTAGCTTTTATTTCATGATAAAATTATGGAGTTATGGATTCTATCACTCATATCATCTTTTCTTATTAAAACAAATAGTCATAGATACAATGAATGGTTATGTTATTGTCCTTTTATATTTCACAAATGCATATAGCTTACTCGCCTTTATCATCAGGTATCATAGTCGTAAATACGTTTATATTGTGAGATATTGAGGAAATACACAAATAAAGACTTCCTTCTTACAACTGCGTTTTTTTTTCTGTTTCCCCTGATCACAGGGTCCTCCCTGTTCCTAATGAGCTCTTAATGAGCTGTCAATTGCTTATGCAAATAGAGAAGGAAACAGACACAGAGCAGTTGATAGATACTGAGTTAAAATATGACACTGCCTAACCTCTCAAAGTTATTAAAAATGTAAATTGCTCCAACTTAATAACTGGCCTCCATGACCCTCCTTTTCTTCATTTCTCTGCTTCCTTTAGATATCTAATATGAAAGCATCCGAAATATCATCACTTTACTTCAAGAGTACTAGTTTTATGTTTGCAAATACTGAGTGTATAGTTCAGATTTTAAGTTGAATGCCCTGGACAGATTCCAGATAAAAAGAAAAAAATCCCTGAATAATATTTATTTATCTTGTTGGTGACATGGATGCTAAAAGACCTGGAAATATATATGCCCAACTGATAAATGTGGCTATCTTTGGGGAGAGGAATAAGAAAAGAAAGAGTAAGTAGGACTTTTATATATATATATCATGTAAATGAATTAACAAGAAATTAAGGGTCAAATAAAAACATAGCCTCTTGTCCCTCAAAGTGATTTTCCAAAAATATTTAAGATTCATGAACCATTAAAGTAATATTAATGGATTTGTTTCCCTATGTGTGCTGAGTCTATGCATGTGTTGAGACTTGAAGGGATCCTATATAACTCCTTAGAAACTCCAGAAGCCCAGCAGAGGTTGAAATGGAACAAGGTAACACTGATATCTGATTATACTCTAGAAATGACACTTCATAACTGATGCTTTGATACCTCTGTGTCTAAGTGAACAAGCTAACTAAGGTCAGTGATTGAGCAGAACACCTTGGGCCCTGGGGGAATTGCAGGAGAGGATGGGGCTGGGGGTGTCTTTGGCTGCCATCGTACTAATTAACTTGCTGTCACTTTGCACCTCCATAAGGAGCCAGCTGACTTCATATGTGGACCAAACCCTGTTCCCGATTTTGCCTCTGAGACCTGAATTTATCGGCAGTTGGGAATGAAAACCCAGAATGTGGCGTCCTTTCCAGAATGTCCAGACAGCTGGCATTGTGGGGGGCCAGTTTTATCAGTATCCACGCGGAGGAAGATTCTGAGGGCAAGGGGGCTGGGGGACATGGTAAGTGGGAGTTGACTAAGGTGAATAGGTCCGCATTTGCCCTGTTTCCCGTGGCCTGATCCTGCCTCAGAAAAGGAGCACATCGAGATGCTCGAAACCCATTCAGGAGCAGACATCTTGTCTGAGAGTTAATTGTGATTGTAACTCCCATGTACCTGATTGCACATTTCACGATATTATGAAATGGTAGCTTAGAAGGTAACTGAGCTGGTGTTGGTGCGGTCTGAAACCGTCAGGGTTCCACACTGCATTCAGTACAAGGTGAGCTCACTCCAGGTATCTTGGCACAAATACTTTGGCATGTTTCTTTATAGCCTTGTATCGTCTTGGCAAGATAACCTGCTTTCTATAGGGGGCCATAGGAGAACTGTGAGATTCTGTAGTAAACCCAGAAATTATGAGCCTTTCATTGACAGATAAACTCAGATGTGAGTACACAATATTTTAAGTTCTTCCCACATCTCCATTTTCCAACAATATCTTCCCAGGGAGGGCGTGGAAGCTCCGTGCCCCTTCCCACACACCTCCCCCTACACATCTCTTCATCTATGTCCTTTGTAATATCCTTTCTAATAAACCAGTAAATGTAAACATTTCCCTGAGTTCCATGAGCTGTTCTCAGCTAATTAATTGAACCTAAAGAGGGAGGGGGTCATGGACCCCCATCTGAAGTTCCAGAGGCCTGGACTTGCCACTGGTGTCTTGGCGGGGATTGGGGATGGGCGGAGTTTTGGGAACCGAGCCCTCAACCTGTGGCATCTGACACTATTGCCAGTTAGATAGTGTCAGACTTGAATTAGAGACACCCAGCTGGTGTCTGCTGCATGTTGTATGGGGAAAAAATCCCCACATTTGGTCACAGAAGTCTTCTGTGTTGATAATTTCTGTGTTGGTGCAGAGTTTAGACAAAAGCACAGTTTTTCCCAAAGCAGAGGCTAAGACAAGTCAAGCAATTTCTTAGGAAAACATGCTAATGGGAAATAAACTTAATATTGACATACCTTACTTCTCAAAGCCTGGCTGGGTCTGCTGGATAAGTGAGGACAGTGTCGGATGGGAGAACTAGACCCGTTCATTCTTGGGATGCCTTCTCGGTTTCCAAATTTAAAAGTGTTTATAGAGACTCAGAGTTGCCTACAATAGTCCCGTTATGTTATAGCCATTAGACATCTCAATGGTGTCTGAAGGAAGAGTGAAGGACAACAGTTCTATCTGTAGGACCTTGTTTGCGTAGTATTAAATGAGGCAACATAGAGAATGTGATTGAGGTAGAGACCTAATCCACATTTTTCGTGTAAAGTTAGAACCACTGAATGCTAAACCCCTCCCTATAAGTAGATTAGGGGTTCAAGCCAACTTTAACTTGTTGAAGCCAATGGAATGCCACTTAATGCATTTTCATTAATCAAATAAAGCATTTACTGAACACTAATTGCATAGATAGCGCTATTCAGATAATTCTAAAGAAACTTAGGACAGCTTCATACACTATTTGGCCTGAAAGAATTCATGTAGCATCCCAAGAAGTGAATAATTTGTTCCATAGTAGTCTGGCTCATTGATAGATGTGCAGCACTAGCGCAGTGGTCCCCAACCTTTTTGGCACCATAGACTGGTTTCATAGATGACAATTTGTCCACAGAAGGGAGGGTGGGGCAGGGGGAGAGGTGGGTCTCTGCAGCCTGGTCCCTAACTGTACCAGTCCATGGCCCAGGGGTTGGGGATCGCAGAGTTAGTGGGATTTCTCATACTTCTTCTCCACATAATATGGAGAAATTTTAACAATTTGTAATTCTGTCCCACCCCTCCTCATCACAAAACACAAGTACCATGTACTTCTTCATAGCTGTGAAATATTTATTTTCACATCTCCACCAGTAAATATGTCTCTTCATAAACTTGGCAAAAATGTTTCTCTTTTTTTCCTCCCAAAAAATAAGTTTACACAATAAAACATCTTTCAGGAAATGATATTTTTCATCCGTGAAAACTATTTCACTTCTTCACAGAGTCTTACATTAAACATCAAAGTATAACCGCAGAATCTTTCACAATTTCACAATACTACCAAACCTAGAATTTTCCCCCCAGTTTTGCCAGAAAACAAAATTCGTTTTGTCCCAGAATTGTTTTCTCTAAGAAAGACGTCTCCCTAGAGATTAAGGAATAAAAGTATTTTTTTAGAAAAGACTAAGCAATTGCAGTATTGTGTGCAAGACAGCATAACACAAGCAACATGTCTTAAAGTCTAAATTGTAAAAATCTGATTGTGCTAGATATCATCACAAGGTAGCAGATTGTTGGTATCAAAATGAACAAAGACACCTTAGCAAACTGACTCCACCTACACCAGAGTAAATGCATTAACTATACTTTTCCAGGAAGCTTTTTCTACACCCCAGGGTGTATCCATGAAGCTGAGGTAACTTAATGTTACTTCCCCTTTCCTGGTGAAGTGTTTGACCAAATCTACATAGGATGACTCCAGGCCCACCTGTGATGCCAATGAAAGTTTACAGATGTTATGAATACTCTCTTGCAAAGGTAACACTGTGTAAAAATTGCTACATTGTTCTTTTTAGTGACCCAAATAGACTAAAGATAGGATGAATAAAATACTCTATCAATAAAGTATTTTCTCCTAAGTAATGTGTCCTTCCAGAATAACTTCATCATTATAATGAATATGGACCTATATCCCAACATGCAATGCTTTTTATTTGTATAACAGGTTATTAATTTTCCAAGTACTTTTATGTAATGTTTTCCATTTGGTGTTCATTCTCCTAATCAATAAATGAAGATTTTTAATGCATTCATTCAAGGTTATATGGCACTAAATGGAAGATTCAATACTAGCATTCAGATCTTCTGATGCTTCTAAAGGTATCATTTTATTCTATTGCAGTGTGTGAATATTTTGAAGATATTTATTGAAGTCACAAGAGCATGATATACCCAATAATACCTTCATTTCAGCAGAACAAGCCCTCTCCATTATGTCTAGCAGAGACAGGATTTCGTTTTTTATGTTATCGGAATTACACAGAAAAAGATCTACCCAAATTGAGCTAAAGAGACCAATTCCACTGCTCTGTATACACTATGATTTTGGCTCATGACAAACAGGACTGATATTTTAAATTTATTATTGAGATAGAATTTAGTCACCACACAGAGTTGTAAATGTGTGAATTAAAGGGCTCTCCTGGTTATTGCTAAATAATGACAGTTGAGAAAGCTATTGGAAAAAATGAGAAAGATTTCTAGATAAAATTTAATAACACCTCATATTCATCAATGCCCTTAATCTTAGTTAAAAAGCAGTTGTTTCAATAAATAACATCAATAAAAGGGATTGTATCATGTAATATAATTTTTTGGAAAGCATCACAGACTACCAATCTGTCTTAGCAGAGGTGTACTTAGTGACCTAACAGCAATTTGTATCAGGGCCCAATTCAGTCTTCTGGGGAGATGAATCTCCCTTTGTCTGTTGGTATAATTAACCACTCTTCTAGATGAAAGCCTGTTTCACTCTTTTCCATTGACCTCTGCAGAATATATGTGAGGTTAAAGAAACTATGGCTTGTTATGATTCCCAAGCTTATGGCAATATAATAGAAGTATTACAGAAATTCAGAGCAGAAAGGGACATTAAACACCATTTAACCCAAACTCCACCTTCCAAGTACAGAAACGACCTTAGATGTAACTGTCCAAGGACACAGAACTAGTCAGCTGAGCGGAGTTGCTCCTGCCCCTGTCTCTTGGGCAGAGTCCTTTCTTCTTCAGATTTCATGGTGCTTATCTAAGAAATATTGTCAATCTTAAAATATGGAAGACAGAAAGAGAGAGAGAGAGAAGGAGGGAGAGAGAAATATCTGTAGCAAGCAGGGATGAAAGAAATAAGTCATTATTTTTTTTTGTTCTGGGCTCTAAGTTAGTAGGTTTCATATGACTTATTGAGCTTACTATTTAAACATTTCCCTTTGAATTGGTAGATAATAAAATACATTATACTAATACTCTCTGGAGCATTAAACAATGCTGATGCTGTGCATTTTGACCCTGGCTAAGTGGACTGCATTTCCTGCAATGCCAAGGAGCCCTCTCTGCCCATGACTACTTCTCTGAGCTATACTAGCTCCGGTTAGTAACAGCATTACATCCCTCAAATGTATTTCCCTGTGACCGGAAATAGGCCCGGTGTCTTCATGTGGCATTTGGTCATGTCATTCACACAGACGCATGTCAAATTACCTCTAATGAGAACAGGAAATTAAAAAAAAACAACTACACTACATTATAAGGTAGAATGTCAGAGATAGGAGGAAAATGACCAACCAAGCCACTGTGAGTTTCTGTTTGACTGGCAACTGGAAAATTACAACAAAAAAGACCAAAGTTATTTTGCTCTTTTGCACAAAGACAATTTCTACATAATAGGCAGTATCTCTTTATCTCTTGCTAGAGCAAGGTATATCACTTTTTTAAGTACAGTGAATTTTCTTTAGTAGAGACGTCCTCTTTCTAATGTATGTTTCTTTAAATATTTCCAGGTAGACAAATCTCACCTGATAAATGCCATTGGCACCAAGAAAGATAAAGAAAATCATTTGCTAAAAATTATAACTGTAAATAAGAAAAGTAAATTACAATAGACTTCTTTCCATTAAAATCTTGACATTGAGAATGATTTAAAAAATATAGCATAATGCTGTCCAGACTTAAGGTGCTTTCTTTTCCATGAGCTTTGGGGGATAAATAAAGCTGGGAGGGTAACAATATATGTTTAATATCCTAAAGGAAATGTAGGCTAAGTCATTCACCCAACTTATATTAACCGTCAAGACTTCACTGGGCCATTTCATTAGTTTATTAGGTAAAATTGAATAAAAAGGGATCTTAAATGAATTATAACCAGCTTGTGGAATAATAAATATATTGTGCATGAGAAAATTAGCTCCATGTGACATCCACAGCCACCATATGTAAAACGCCTATTATTTGTCCTGTCTCTTTGAAAATCATTTTATTGGAATGTATCAGCTAAACTAAAACACATGACCATCCTTCTTGGGACATGAAAGAAACCACTGAAGACAAGTTTCTGCCCAGCCCCCAACCCCAGCATGTGAACACTGGGAAAAGCAGCCTCAAGGAGCTTTTCATCGGTGTCTATGTAATAGCAAGTGCATCACATGCATGCTGAGCCATTAGCTGCCTCTGTCTAAAAGAATTTGGTCAACATTTAGGAATTCACTTAATGAAAGACTAGCTTATTAAAGCTCTGTTGGCCAGAGGAGCAGATTATGTCTTTCTTTCCAACTTCCTGGATCACTGCAAGTGATGCTTGGCAGGGCCTTCATGTGATGTAGCCCAGGCCCTGGACAACAAGCTAGCATTGTGACATTAGAACCTGCACCTCTTTGCTGTGGATCCCAGGCTTTTGTTCTAGGATGCAGTTTATTGTGCACACTGCAGCATCAGATTGCACATTTTATTTAATGCATGATGTGAAATTGCTCCTGGAAAGCCCTCTCAGGTGGTATCCCACTAAAGGAGTGCATCTGTGATAAAGCAGAGAGTCCAGGTCATTCCTGACACGCAACCAAATGGATGTGAGAATTGTCATCGCAGGCAATGCACTTTGAGTCACTGTTAAAGACCACCTCTCGCAGGCTAATGCTAAATGACTATTCCTTCAGAACTCACTTTTGCAGATTAGTTGAATGAAAAGTTGAATCCAATGTTGAAAAATCTCCTTGACAAAGAAGCTATGTTAAATTATATGAATGGGTGTTTCCATAGTTTTGAGCATGGTGTTAAAGAATTTTCCCAGATGTTGCATTCTTATTTGTATTCCCTATAGTCATTGGAAAGTACTTTTTTATTTTTAAACCATCTGGATTATTGTAAAAAGTGATATTAAGTAAGGCTAACAATATACTTAAAAATGAATCTGATAATTATAATAACAAGCTTTTTAATGCATGCCACCTATAATTTTGCTAGTTAGAACTAAAGTGGTATTCTAAGAACTTTACATGTATAACTTCATTTAATAACAAGCCAATGAGATAAAAACTATTATTATCTCATTTTGCAGGTTTTTTAAAAAAGGCTTGAAAGCATTTTTTTTCATAGTCACAAAGACCTAATTCCCAAATCCTCCTTCCTAACCACTATACTACTTCCTTTTTAGACCTTCAAAGAGATCTTATTTTTCTAAATAACATGACTGGGTAAAAGAGCATTGATTACTCTGTCAAAGATGACAATGACACCTTTGAATTAAATATAATTTTATCTTAGTCTCCAAAGAAGCGAATTCATAGATTTCCTCTGGGATGATTCTATGCATAAAGGATGAACAAAACAATCTCATTAAATAATACCACTGATCACTGTTGACTTGGATCAAAAGCAAGGAGCTACTGGAAGGTAAGGGTGGCTGTGGAGTGGTGGTATCAGGTGACAGGTGTGGCTTCTATTCATTCTTAGAGAGCAAGATTTCCAGGAGCTTACAGAGTTATGTGCTTACTGTTGAGGATGCTAGCAGTGATGATAGCTAAAACCAGGGCCTAAGGTCATGGAGTTCTATATGGCCATGAAAGAACAACTATATAGTTGAGAGGAATGTTGCTTGTGATGGAAATATGAAATTTGGAAGTGCCTTAAAGATGAGCGAAAACAGTCTCCTCATTTTTTTAGATAAAAATCAAAGACACAAAGAGGTGATATTTACCCAACTATACAGATTTTTAAAGGCAAAGACCAAACTAGAGCCTAAATCCTTTTTTATTAAATCAGAACATTTGTAAAAAACATAAACAAAGAAAAGCATAATTCAGTGACTAGTATATAGAAATATACTCAATATATATCATTGTTGTTTCCTCCCTTCTAAACTGTGATCCAGCACCCACTATTCAATCTGTGACCACTGTTAATAAACAGTGAGTAATCAATCATTTATTGAATGCCTTTCTGTGTAGAATATGATGATATCTGATTCTTTTTAAGTGGGACTGTTCCCAAGCCCAAGGAGAACATAAGAGCTAACAAGGTACTATCAACTGTGCAAGAGACTTTAAGTCAGAGACATCAAAAATCTATCCACTTAGGACAAGGTGGAAGAATAAGAAAAGTATTTGATCATTTAAATTTTACAATGGCCTAGTGATCAAAGAAAGAGTTCATACTTTTGGGGGAGGATTGCTTCATTTAAATTGCTTGGTTTAAATTTTTGGAAAATTTTCTCTCTGTGTCCAGCTTTGTTTTATACTTGTAATTATAACCTATCTATAAATCTAATGGGCTCAGAAAACAATTCCCCAAAATATGGTACTTTAGAATGTTAAGTATTTTGAAAATTGAAAGGCCCCAGAATAAGCCTCAGAACCAAGGTCTTTCTGACCTTTCAACACCTTCTGGTCTCTTTGATCCTTTTTTCCAAAGCACTGGCAAGGACTCTCACTGAAATTTCCTTATTTGACTAAAAAAGCTTCTTTCCAAAAGAAATGTAGTAAGTCTTAAGACCCCATCCCTAGAAATCTCATCAAATAACCAGGAAAGGTCTACTACCAAAGAAGAAAAGACACTGGGAGTCATCACCTCTCCCAAACAGACTTTTCATCCATTCTTCTGAGGGCACCTTTGAGAGATTACCTGGGGGTCACCTTCCCATAACTTGTTCCATCCAGCTTCCAAAGAGAAACATTTACAAAATACAGGTTGCACACCCCTAATCCCAAAATCCAAAATGCTCCAAAATCTGAAACATTTTGAGCACTGACATGACACCACAAGAGGAAAATTCTGATGTTTCTTGTCACCTAAAAAAAAAAAAAATACAATGTACAATAACCTTTTAATTAAAGCACAGTATCATAGGTGCAGACTGAAGCCTACCACGGTTTGTTGTTGCTATTGCTTAACAGCTGATGCAGGTGTTCTGGAGATGCTACTGTGCTGCTTAGTAACCTTGAACAAGTAAGTTTTTTTACTGTTAATGGCATGTCATATGTTTTACTGTTAAGTGCTTATGTGTGAATAAGCATAAGAAAATGATTGCTTATTGGGAGCACATAAATTCAGAGTCAGGAATGATGATGATGCCAATCAACCACAGATTGTCCACATGGGTGGCCAAGATAATGACTCCTTTGCCTTTTGATGGTTAAATGTACACAAACTATTTCATGCACAGAATTATTAAAAATATTAAGTAAAATTACCTTCAAGTTATGTGTATAAGGTATATGTGAAACATAAATTAATTTTGTGTTTAGACTTGGATCCCATCAAAAAGATACCTCATTTTGTATATGCAAATATTCCAAAATTCAAAAATACCACAAATCTGAAAAACATCTGGTCCCAAGCATTTAAGATAAGGGATGATCAATCTGTAATGTTTGCGTCCCAGGGCCACACATCTCTCCCTTTTGGAGAGAATACCTAAGCCTCGGCCATCTGGCCCCTCTTTTAGTCTCATACTTTGTGTATAGCTTCTGTGCTTATGCACATTAAATCAATTCTGTATGCGTTTTTCTCCTATGACTCTTCCTTTTTTCAGTTCATTTTGAGCAAAACATTTAAAGGTTGGATGAAAAGCTTTCCCTTGGCCTCTACAGATCATTAAGGCTTCCAGGCAATACTACTGAACAGCACTGAATGGGCAACTCCTACATCTAAAATAACTTATAAATTCACAACACATCTTCATGGATAATAGTAGCACAACCATTCTTTCACTTCTTCAGCTTCAGAAGAGTTTTGGTCATGGATATTTCGTACCACAGACCTATACGAGACAGTTGATGACTAGTTTACAAAATTAAACCTACCTGGAAATAACATCACTTACATTAAAAATTCCATAAAATATCACTTTGAAAGGCTTTGTCCCATTTAATGACTGTCCACAGCATCTCAGCCTCCAAATAATTACCCCGATTGACTTGAATCTGTTTCTACAAGTTGAACTCATATTTTCTTTTTTAAAAATAATCTAGCCATTTTGTGAAGTTCTTGTCATGATTTCTTCTTTATATTAGAAAACTCAAGTACTTCACCTCCAGGGATCACAAAATAATATTAGTTCTTGTCACTTACAGTTCTCAACATCTTTCATCTGAGCATCACAAAGTCTATTATAAATATTAAAAGAGTAAAATGTGCTCCAGTCCTATTTAAAGAGAAGTTAAACTTCACCCCATTTCATAATAGACGAGTAAAGAACACTGTGATGATTTTAATAGTCCAGGATCAACTCACAACAGAATTGATAAAGTTACATTTTGATTCTCATTTTCTTTTTCTCGTGATTATAACTTCATACATAATTAGCTTTATTTTCTACATAATTTTAGAAGAATCAAAAAAGAGGGAGGAAGGAAACTTTTCTGCTGATTTCCCCTATTGTTCATTAATAAAATGTAAGCATAAGTGGACAAACAAAAGATTATGTCTTCTTGGAATGGAAATTGTGTTTGTTGGTTAAAGTAGGGAGCATTTGGGGACCGTCTATGTCCCTCCCACACCCCCATGTACATGCACACATAGACAGCCATGTATGCACACATAGACAGCCACGTATGCACACAAGGAAGTATGCACAGCTTCTTCCCTCACTGGAAACTGTCAGACAGAAGTTAAAAGAGAAAAGACAGGCTTTCTATACCCAGATAAAGCTATTCCTCCTACAAGATAAGTGTGCAAAAATACAGTTCACCAACCTGCAGCTGTAAATGGAGGCCATTCAGATTATTAAAGCCTATTTAAATATAAGCAATTGATGCCAGTATTCTGACACAAATTAGTAAAGATGTGGAGACTTTGTATTGAATTGAGTTGCACCTGCTAGAATAAGAGACCTCTAAATTACAATTTTGCCATGAATTAATATGTCAATATAAATACGTAATCATTATTGTGTAACAATAATAACGATACCATCTTTCTATAGAGAGGCTTGTTTATTCGTTAGCATTGTTAGATTATCTAAACACTAGCTATCAGTAATCAACCTGACTTGCAACTATTTCAGCAAAATCTTGATAATATTTTTTGTTACATGTAGCTGCCAAATCTGTTTTCAGGTTTTAGTAGCTTAATTTCTTTTAATGTTTTCATAGAAGTAACATCAACAAAATGATAGATTAGAAGTAATAACATGATGTCCCTCACATGCAGTAGAATTTATCTTCATCATATGTCTGATAATATCCTCTTATTGTGTAATGAACCCTGCTACTTGTATCTATCATAGTTTTACTCATTCATCTTCTTAGTTACTAAAGATAGAATTCTCTGTTATAAATGCAAATTTATACTCTTCTATGTATCCTTCATTATCTGTGGTCATCTAATAAATTGGCTCTTCATATACCAGTTCAAGTGGCATTAGTTAGAATGCATATGATGATCTAGAATCATTTTATTAATATATATCAATACTCCCAGTTGCAGGAGAAATTATTATAATTAATCTTTTTGGCATGTCTGCAAAGTGTCAAGAACTGCAAACACCTTTCTACTGAAATCATCAGCAGGGTAGAATCCGTGAGAGAAGTGTGGAGTGGGATGGATGCTCTGCCATCTCCTTTGATACCCAGAAGGTTTCTGAGTGAGGGACTCATTCAAAAAGCTCTCTATCACTCTTTCTCTTTTCTTTTATCTTTAAGCTTTTCACTGTATTTATTCACACTTGCACTTGGCTGGCAGAAATGAGGAGGAAGCAGGTAGTAGGTGTGTACGCTTTTTGGAATTTAAAATATA
>CAUYPO010039599.1:0-15914 GCA_963574435.1 Cheirogaleus major
AATAAAGCTCTTAGTTCAAAATGTCTTCCTCTCCCTTTTACTTACCACTGGCTACACAATGTCCTGAGAGGATTCATTATGAGAAAAATGTCAATCACAGCTTTAATAACTTACTTTGGAAGGAACTAATGAGAAAGCAAATTGGAAGGTAAGACTTCATCTTTGATTTCAAATAAGTGGTCTTAATTTTTCTTCTTACAGAAAAAGTTTAAATCAGTTTATTATAAATATATCTAAACCATTACTTTTTGCAGCTTTCAGGTAAAGTCCAGCACTTCGTTTATACAAAGTCTATGAGAAGAGGTCAGTAGAGATCATCTAATCTTAAGTCGTGACATCATCCATTCAAATCCTTGGCACAATCCTTCGCCAGTAAGAGCACAGCATGCCTGGATATGCCACTGGTGATCTTTGATAGACGTTAGCTTCAAAAACTGGGAGATTTCTGCTACAGTCATACATTCTTTAACATCTTGTTTATTAGCAAAAATCATCAACCCAGCTTTCCTTAGGTCCTCATGTGCTAACATTTTATAGAGTTCTTCTCTAGTTACAGAAATCCTTTCTCTGTCTGTACTGTCCACAACAACTATTACAAACTCCGTGTTAGTATATAGTAAGTGTTCCAGGAAGAACGAAGAGATTGTTGGCCACCAATATCCCACATTAGGAAACGTGTATTATTAATCACTATCTCTTCTACATTACTTCGTATTGTAGGGGATGTATGCACAACTTCATTCATAGAAAACTGGTAAAGTATAGTAGTTTTCCCTGCATTATGCAGCCCAACAATGATAACTTTGTGCTCTGGTGATTGAACAGTCTCCATATCCCGGTGAAGAGAATTCCCATTCTCGGGCAGCGGACCCCCCTCCAGCCACCCGGGCCGCCTGGCCTCCCCTGGCTCAGGCTGAGGGGGAGGAGAGAGGCGCGCTGGAGCCTCCGCCTCTGCTGCCACTCCCGCGCTGGCCGCCGGCCGCTTCCAGGGAACCGGAGGGAGGCCAAGCCCAGGCCGCCCTGCCGCGCGCGAGGCCCCGCCGCTGCCGCCGCGGCACTCGCCTGGCTCGCGGACATGGCCGCCGCGTTGTCTGCGACGAGCCTCGCGGGCCACCGTCCTCCCCCAGCTCTTCTCGGGCGGCAGCGGTGGCACTGGTGATTTCTAACAAACATTTAAGCAAGAAATTATACCAATTTGCTACCATCTCTTTTAGAGGATAGAAGCAGAGAAGATACTTCCTAACTCATTCTATGATGTTAACATTAACCTAATAGCAAAACCAAAGACATTATGAGAAAACTACAGGCCTCTCATGAACATAGAAGCAAAATCCTCAACAAAATATTAGCAAATCAAAACAAGCAATGTATAAAAAGAATTATATACCATGACCAAGTGGGATTTATTTCAGATATGCAAGGTTGGTTCAACATTCAAAATTAATGTAATCCATCACATCAACAAGGATAAAAAAGAAAAATGACATGATCACATCAATAGATGCAGAAAAAGCATTTGGCAAAATCCAACACTCATTCATGATAAAAACTGTCAGTAAACTAGGAATAGAGGAGAACTTCCTCAACTTGATAAAGAATATATAAAACAAACTACAGCTAACATTGTACTTAATTGTAAGAAACTTAAAGCTTTCCTACTAAGATCAGGAACAAGGCAAAGATGTCCGTCCCTCTCACCACTCCTTCTCACCGTCACACTGGAAGTCCTAGCTAATGCAAAAGGCAGGAAAAAAGGAAATAAATGTATACAGACTGGGAAAAAAAAGAAATAAAACTCTTTTTTTTTTTTTGCAAAGAACATGATCATCCATGCAGAAAATCTGGAAGAATTGAACAAAAAGAACTCTTGGAACTAATAAGCAATTATAGCAAAGTGGCAGGATAAAAGGTTAATATACAAAAGTCATTGCTTTCCTATATACTAGCAATGAATAAGTGGAATTTGAAATTAAAAACACAATACCAGCCAGGCACGGCAGTTCATGCCTATAAATCCCAGCACTTTAGGAGGCCAAGGCAAGAGGATTGCTTGAAGCTAGGAGTTTGAGACCAGCCTGGGCCACATAGTGAGACCCCAGCTCTAAAAGAAATAAGAAATATTAGGCTGTCCTATAGCCTCAGCTACTCAGGAGGCTGAGACAGGAGGACCACTTAGGCCCAGGAGTTCAAGCCTGCAATGAGCTGTGATCATGGCACTGCACTCCAGCCTGGGTGACAGAGCATGATCCTGTTTCTAAACAAAAATAAAAACAAAAACATAATACCATTTATATTAGCACCCCAAAAAGTGAAATACTATGCTGTAAGTCAATCAAAAATATGTACAAAATCTATATAGGGGAAACTACAAAACTCTCATGAAAGAAATCAGAGAACTACTAAATAAATAGATGTTCCATGTTCATAAATAGAAAGACTCAACATTGTCAAGATGTCAGTTCTTTCCAACTCGATCTATAGATTCAATGTAATCCCAATCAAAATCCCAATAAGTTATTTTGTGGATATCAACGAACTGACTCCAAAATTCATATTGAGGGGCAGAAGATATAGAGCAGCCAACAAAATATTGAGAAAAATAACAAAGTCAGATGACCGATACTACCCAACTTCAAGACTTACCATAAAGCTGCAGTGATCAAGACAGTGTGGTATGGACTAAGGAAAAGAAAAATAAATCAGTGGAACAGAATAAAGATCCCAGAAATAGACCCACATAAATATAGTCAACCGATCTTGGACAGAGGAACAAAGGCAATACAATGGAACAAAGATAGTCTTTTAAACAAATGTTGCTAGAACAACTGAACATCCACATACAAAAAAAATGAATCTAGACACAGATTTTACATGCGTCACAAAAATTAACTCAAAATAGATCATAGACCTAAATATAAAACACAAAACTACAAAAGTCCTAGAACATAACATAGGATAAAACCTAGATGACCTAGGAGACAAGAAGAAAGGGGTGGGAAAAAAAATAAAGAAAAAAAAAACCTAGATGACCTTGGGTATGGCAATGACTTTTTAGATACAACAACAAAAGCATGATCCATGAAAGAAATAATTGATTATCTGAAATTCATTAAAATTTAAAACTCTGCTCTGCAAAAGATAATGTCAAGAGAATGAGAAGACAAGCCCCAGACTGGGAAAAAATATTTGCAAAATGCATAACTGATAAAGGACTGCTATCAAAAATATACAAAGGACTTTTAAAACTAAGCACTAAGAAAACAAACAACTTAATTTTAAACTGAGCCAAAGACTTCGACACCTCATCGAAAAAGATATACAGATGACAAGCGTATGAAAAGGCACTCCATATCATATATCATCAGGAAAATGCACATTAAAATGAGATACTGATACACATGCCTATTGGAATGGCCAAAATCTAGTATACTGACAATACCAAATTCTGGTGATGATGTGAAGAAACAAGAGCTCTCATTCATTGCTGTTTGGAATGCAACATGATACAGCCCCTTTGGAAAACAGTCTAGCAGTTTCTCTTAAAACTAAATATCTTCTTACCATATAATCTAGCAGTCATGCTCCTTGGTATTTACCCAAATGAATTGAAAGCTTATATCCAAAAATATTTTTTAAAAAGCCTGCACACAGATGTTTATAGCAGCTTTATTCAAAATTGACAAAACTTCTCCAGCCCAAAGAGCCTGCTAAAAAAAAAAAAAAAAAAAAAAAATTGAAGAAACCAAAATGTCCTTCCATAGGTGAATGTAATAAAAAAAATACCGTGACATCTAGATAATGTAATAATATTATTTAGCACTAAAAAGAAATGAGCTATTAAGCAATGAAAAAAACATAAAGGAAACTTAAATTCATATTACTAAGTGAAAGAAGCCAATCCAAAAAGGCTACACACTGTATGATTCCGACTATGTGACATTTTGGAAAGGGCAAAATTGTGGAGATAGTAAAAAAAATCAGTGGTTGCCAGGGGTTAGGGAAAGGGCAGGGTTGAACAGGCATAACACAGAGGATTTGGGGGGCAGTGAAAATACTGTATGACATTATAATGATGGACACACGTCATTATACATTTGTCCAAACTCACAGAATGTACAACACCAAGAGAGAACCCTAAGGTAAACTAAGGTAAACTATGGACTTTGGGTGATTATGACGTGTCAATGCAGGTTCATCAGTTGTAACAAATGTACGACTCTGGCGGAGGATGTTGATAATGAGAGGGTCTACGCATGTATGTGGGTAGAGGGTATGTGGGAAATCTCTGTCCCTTCCCTCTTAATTTGCTGTGAACCTAAAACTGCTCTTAAAAAATAATTTTTTTAAAAAAAGTTCTTATTGTATCATTTACGTCCTTCTCGTAGAGCACTTAGCTCTATTGTACATTTGTGTGATTATTTGATCAATGTGCATCTTCCCCACTAGATTGTAAATTTCAAGATTTTTGCTCACCATCAGTTCTCTAGTGCTCCGCACTTAGCAAGGTTTTGAAATTACTTGAATGGATACATATATAAACTTACAAATATGGCAAATATTTTTAAATCCATAAAACCATTTTTTAATGCTTCTTTTAGAATTATTTTCACAGGAAAAAATAGGAGTGATGCAGGGGAAGAGAAAGAAGAGGCATCATTCTTATTTATTTTATCTTAAAATCATTTGGTTAAGGCCTAGGCTACATCTCTAAGTTGTAAGGGCTTGATAATAATAATAGCTTATATTTCTGAAGCACCTTTCTTCCAAAGGGCTCCTATCGCTTGCAAATAGATCTCAATGTCACTTTGGGGTGACACTTGTAAGAAACTATGCTGAAAACAGATTGTGTCTTGCTACTAACCAAGCCTAATAAGTTTTCTCTAAGAAGTTGTGGGGTTCCCTTCCAAACTCTTACCCAGTACCCTTTTATGATCATCTCCTGTTCTTAATACAACCGGAAGATGTCAATGGCAACAAAAGCAACTGTGTCTTTTCATGAACTCTGAAAACAAGCCATTTAGAGTCCTTTTACAACAGCTTTTCTCTAGGGAGGCAAAAAGGTTGTGATCTGCCCCAGTGGGGCGGAGAGGAGTGCTTAGTTTTAACCAGCATTTATTGAGCACTTACTTTGCGCTAGTCCCAGAGCTGAACTGTATATGCATTATCTCATTTAATCAGAACCCTCAGGTGAGCCCTTTCCGTCATTAAGGCAGCCGGTAAAGAAATTGTCTTTGGCATCCAGCGTGGGCCTGATGTGATTATCAGCTAGTTGCCAAGGCAACCTAGCCACTCTAGGCCAGGCCTGAGCCAAGAAATAGGGAAGCAGGTGAAGGTTCCGTCCCCAGGGTCCCCACCTCATGCCGCTTACCTCCCTGGCTCAGTGAGGGCAGCGTGGGCAGAACCTGCCTCTCCAGGTCCTGCAGAGCAGGGACTATAGTGTCCAGCATCTCCGGTTCCCAGTCGACTCCGTGCTGAGTCCTCAAAGGATTTCTTTTCTTCCTTTCTTATAAGGAGTTTGCACAAAAATTATTTTTCCCACCCTACAGCTCCTCCCCAGAGCTTTGGATTTGCCTTAAAAATAAAAATTCTTGAAGTTTTTTGATTTTTTTTTTCTTTCTTAAATAAATATAATATACTTCCTCGCTGACCCTCTCTCCTGCTCTGGCTCTCGGGCCCTCCCACCGCAGGAACCCCGACAGCTGTCTGGCACTACTGAGTCAGAGTGAGCAAATCCGCGCGGACCAGTGAGAGACCCAGTGAGGTGCGGGCGAAGCGTAGGCTCCGCCCGGGGAGAGCGCGGCGCGTAGCTAGGACACGACAAAGGCTCGCTTGGTTGCTAAGGCGTCAAAGGGGGACTCGGACCCCCCCCCCCCTTAAGATGGGTGGCCCCTGGTTGCCCGGGTGATTCAGGAGCTCCCGGGGCAGCAAGGTTGGGAAGTAACTTTTTAAAAAAAACTTTGTTTTTTCCCTTTCCCTCTTACCACAAATAGCAAAGAGACTTGGTGGTTAGGGTGGTAGCTTTTGTAAACACCTTGGACAAATCTGGGAATGCTTTTTGCCCAGAGTAACGGACATTTGAGTCTCCGGATCTGCTTGAGGGTTTGAGTTTGAGCTGAAATTTGTTTCTTGTTTTGATTTTCCCTCAGCTCGCCTCCTCGGACATGGGGAGCTGGAGAACTGGGGAGGAGGGGGTTGACTTTTTAAAAAATTATAGTCGTTTTCTCCCTTCCCTGTACAGTACACGTCACAACTCTCATCCTGAAGAATTGTGTTCATACTTTCCCCTTTGCTGATAATCACAAAGTGAACATACCTCTGTAAGCCCATCCAAGTCAAAAAAGAATGCTGTCAGTACAGCAGAAATGCTCTTCATTTCTTCTCCAGTCATTATTTCAACACATACAATAGATTACTTTTGCCTGTGTTTGAACTATTGGAATCAAAAATTAATAATATGTATTCTTTTGTGCCTGGCTCTATCACTCACATTGCATTTGTGAGATTCATCCACGGTTTCTGTTATAGCAACTTTTTCATTTTCACAGTTGCATATTACTCCTTTGTATGACTGGGGCACAATTTACTTATCCATTCCACTGTTGAGGGGCATTTGAATTGTTTCCTTTGAGTCTATTAGAATAATGCTGCTGAAAACATTCTCATAGAAAACTTTTGCTGGATATATGTACTCATTTCTGATGTGTATATAACTAGAAGTATATTGGTAGGGTCATGGGAAATATATATGATCAATTTTAATAGATAATGCCAAGCAGATTTCCAAAGTGGCTGTTGCCATGGTGGTGGGTGGGAGGAACTGCTGGTAGATGGTGTGCACACAGACCAGGGATGGTAGGCCACCTGCAATGTGCAAGACAGTCCTACACAATAAAGATTGTTCCACATTCTCCACCACTTATGAATATCTCATTAGACTTCCATGTAAGGCAAAACAAAAAAAAAGTCTGCTTTAGAGCCTAGAAAAAAATTAACTTTACATATAAATACAGGTTTTTGCTCAATTTCAGTATCACTTAATTTTTTAGGAATTCAAAATCCAAGTAAATTGAGGAAGTTGTTTTTTTTTCAGGATTTAAGAAGAATTCTTTGCCATTTAGGAAAATTGTATCATCACCATAAATGAGGCCCAGTAGTTAAGTAGCCAACACACCTGAACCAGGTTGCATTTGTAGCTGTTGCATTCATAGTGATTCTTCCTACATATATAAGCTTGTGGTGACTTCTTTATGTCTTTCCGTATAGTCATGCCTGGACATATACATGGTGAAATTATATAGTGTTTTACTATACATTATTTACCTTTAGTGTCTATTGTATTGGAGTTATAACTTCACATTCATTTTTAAATGGTATGGGTAGATGATCTATATTGTCCATAAACCTCATTTCAAATTATAAAGCATTACAAAATATTTTTTATAAAAAAGAATGATTGGGTCTAATAGGATTCAGAAACTCTGTGCTAGAAAATGCCAAGCTCTATAATTCAGCTTCTTTCCCTCTACCTTGGCTACTAAGAAGCTCAAAACTAAGTTTTGAGTCTCTCTTAAACTAGTTTTTTAGGAAAATAATTTCCTTCTACTCTCCCTTTTACGGCCTGACTTTTGTAGTCTGTCTAGTCTGTTGATGTTGTTTGGTCTTGAAGCCCTTGTACTTGCAGAGTAGGCTGAGGAAATAGGCAGAGAATTTTGTTGAATGGATCAACAGCAAGCAATGGGCAAATTCTTTTGTTTCCTTTTTCTCAGTGTTTGCTAAGACTTTATTCTTTAGATATACTTGTACATATATACAAAGGTAGAGCAAGATCTCCATGGCATTGTCTGCAATAGGCTCAGAAGTTATGAAGGCTGAGAAGCCCAAGGTCAAGGGGCCCACGTCTAGGGAGGGTCTTCTTGCTGGTGGGCATTCTGCAGGGTCCTGAGGTAGTACAAGGCATCACATAGTGAGGGGGCTGAGTGTGTTTGGGCAAACTCTTTTCTGACTGTTGTCTTGACAGCAATTGCTAAGCCAGCTAATTTTTAGTGGCAATAACAGCATTATTGTTCTATCCTAATAATGGAATTATAAAAATATATTAGTTTCTTGCAATAGATTAGATTTTGAATTAAATATGGTGATGACTGACACGTTTAGTCTCTAGAAAAGCTGTCTTCAGTTCCAGAAGATGGTTATAAATGCTATTTATTCATAAATTATAGATGGCAAAAGGAGACTCTAAAAATAATGACAAAAGACTTTTCTTTCCAAGGTCTTTTTTTTTTCTTTTGTCAAAGGTCTCTTAACAAAAGAAGCTGTGTAGGTTCATGTGACCCTATGTTTACTAGCAAATTCTAATAAAGTATAAACATTATATATCCTGAAAATACATACTTTTCAGTTGATAATAAAGCTCAGGCAAACCATGCAATTCCACTGCTAAGAATGTGTTCTTTGGACATATTGGCATGATATATATAAGAATATATCTATGTGCAACATTGTTTGCAATGCTAAAACTTATAATTAACCTAAGATGATCATCATAGGGAACTGGTTAAATTGTAAATCCATACATTGGAATACATTTGCAAGACTTTGCTTAAAAGAAAGCTATACATTTCTGTGCTGATGTTGAAAAAGTTTCAGGATAAATTAAGTGAAAACCAATTATAGAATAGTATTTATACATAATATTATCCTATTTGTTTCAAATATAAGTATATATGAAAGTATGCATACATGTTCATATTTTTTTTGTAAATATACAGGATATTGTAGGAAAGATAAACAAAAAATATTAACAGTGGTATTTCCAGATCATGTAAAATTGTGTATGGAGGGGAGGAGTGCCAATAACTTTTATTTTCACTTTTCTCCTTTGTTTACTGTTTATCAAGAACATGAATTACTTTAATAGTATTTAAGACAATTTACCAAAGAGAGTGAGAGAGAGAAGTACAGGTAGAGTGCAATGATTTATGCAAACACTTAAGGAAAAAAACCAGGCTGAAGTTTTCTGAAGTATTTCTATGTACATATACTTTTCTATAAGCTCCAGCTTGCTTTGCAAAACCTATATTGAACATAGGCAGTCACTTTTACCCAAGCCCCAAGGAACACACTATATTAAGTGGCTTATATTAAGGGAAACTGGAAACCTATTGAAACAGAAAACATTTATGACACTCATTATACAACAAAGAATAGAAATCTTCAATATAATTATTTAACCCACATTTTTGAGTACCTAATTTGTGCCAAGTACTCTGCTGGTTACTAAGAGGAATACAGACGCTTACTAGAAAATTCCTCAGATGATAAGTACACAATTCATTTTTATTATTCAACAAATATTTATTGTAGAAGGTTCTAAAACCATGCTTGGGTTCCAGAGTCAAAGTGTAAATTGAAAATTGGATATGGGCAAAACTACTCTAGAAATCCCTTCCTAGGACGGCACCATGTTGGAGACCCATATATACCATCTCCCAGTTCATAGACCCAATGCAACCAGTCTTTCTCCTCAGCATTGGAACAGATTACTTTCTTCAGGTGAGATGTAATGAAGCAGTTGGCTAGAGTTTAGTAATGCAGTCTCGTTTGAAAAATTCAACCAAATAGTAGAATTGCGCACAGTTCTGTGTGATGCTTACACTATGAGAAGCACTCATAAACTGAGACAGATTGAAAATATAGCAGATGTATATCTCCAATCCCTTGCTTACTAAAGGACTTACTCAAAAGCAGACTTGTAGCGGCTTCATACTGTGTCAACTTAGCTAAGATAGAACTGCATTTCCCAGAATTCCCTTCCCTATAGGATTCTAGGTTAGGGTTAGTCAAAAGAGAAATGTGTGTGAGATCTGGAAGGCAGATATAAATTGGCACCCATTTTAATGAAGATCTGAAGCTCTGAAGATCATTGTAGGGTCAGGCACTTATCTGCTGGCTCACTGAATCAGCAACTCTGCAGCTCCCATCAGATCTCCTTATTCTGCATCTCTCAATCCTGGACCAGGTATACATGCAGTAGTGTTGCCAAAGGCATGACATTATCCTGCATGCCACTCATATCACTGAGGTTCAATGCAAGGAGAGACAGAGGCAGGTTAAAATTTGACCTCACAGGGTCTAGTTTGTCCTTTTGGGTTCCAGATTGTTCTCACCAGTTCCAATCTTTCCTTACTCTTTCTCATTTCATGACCATCTTTTCTTCCAGACTGTTGGCCTTGCTTACTCTTGGCCCAACATCAGACATAGATGACTTAACCAGCTCCCACAACTATGTAAGAGCTAATACTGCCCATAATAAATTTAATATTTTCTATCAGTCAGGGAGGTTCAGCTTCTCTGACGGGACCCTAACTGACACAGGACTAGTGGTTAAAACTGAAGTATTTAAATTTAAATTATTCTCGTTTAGCTTTATTTAGACTTGACTCCATATAAATTAAATGCTTGTGCATTGCAACTCTATTGTAAAGATATGTTGCTTTAGTTTGTTTTGTGTTGCTATGAAGGAATACCTAAGACTGGGTAATTTATAAAGAAAAGAGATTTACTTGGCTCAGAGTTCTGGATGGCTGGAAGGTTCAAGATTGGCATCTGCATCTGGTGAGGGCCTCAGACTGCTTCCACTCATGGTGAAAGGGGAAAGGGTGCCAGTGTGTGCAAAGATCACATGATGAGAGAGGAAACAAAAGAGAGCAGGAAGAGGTGCCAGGCTCTTTTTAACAACCAGCTCTCAGGAACTAATGGAATGAGAACTCACCTTTGAGGGAGGGCATGAATCTATTTATGTGGGATCCACCCTCATGACCTAAATACTTTCCCATAGGTCCCACCTTCAACTTTTGGAATCAATTTCAATATGAGGTTTGGAGGAATATCTAAACCATAGCATGTGTAAAGTGTCATCATGTTCTAGATATAAAGACAGTGAAATGGAAGTCCAAGGGGAGGAAGATTATTTCTAATTGGGATGATTGGTCTGAATGCTAAACAAAGATTGGACTTTATTTGGAAGGTGTGGATAATTCTTAATAAGAGGATGACCTAATCACTATTATATCCTTCAGTATTATATTAAAAATAAGTTTGAATTTCAGTACATGTTATAAATAATCCACATGTCAGATGGCAACTAATCAGAGAAATTTCTAAGAGAGATGAAGGAAAGCTATCAAATAGCTAAAAGGATAAATGCTGAACACAGGATGGCCGGCCACAGAATGATTAATGTGGTTGAGTGACAGCTGTTTAGAAACTTTTGATGGATGAAACTGCAAAGGTACAGTTTTTTTCTTGCAACACAAATTATAAAGGTAAATTAGCTAATGTGACAAATAAGATTATCCTGACACTAAGCTGTGGAATAATCTCCAAAAGAAGAACTATAGGAAAACTCATAAGTCGGACTATTTAAATATAGACCATTTCAAGTAAGAAGGAACACACTGTCACCATTCTGCCTGGACCCTCTGCGGGATAAAAGTCATGCAGTAGGACTTTTCCATGTTTAATAGATGTGGTCTCAATGAATAATAAATATGATAATGATACCCATGTATACAACATTATCTATTTATAAATAGAAGGGAAAGTTAATATTTAAGCTGTACTCATCTGACCTGCCCCTCTTATAAACATTTTGTACCTTTTTTCCATTTTATATAAGCTAAAGAAAGGAATTTGGCATTTAAAGATCTGAGTTCAAGCCTGGTATTAACAGAAATAGGTTTGTATGACTGAACAAAATATTAATATTCCTGAGTCTTAATTTTTCATCAATAAAATAGGAATAATGATGATAAATGCTAATAGAGGAAATTCTGGTATATTTTTTTAAATAATGGGAAAAGTAAAAATAAGAAAAAAGGCTCTTTGGGTTCCAGAGATTTTAAACCTGTAGTTACTTGCCTCATTTCACCATTAGATGATGCTATTCTACATAGGAAAAACAAAATGTTCATTCTATAAACAAAGGACTACCTCGAGTATTTTTTTAAACGGAGACTACCGATAAACATATTCTGAAAGGAATTATAATTTAGGTAATTTTAGGCAATGTGTGATAACTTGGTCAGCCAACTCACTTCACACAATATATAAAAATTAGCTTAAAATGGATCACAGACCTAAATCTAAAAGTAAAACCTATAAAATTTCTAGAATAAAACATAAGAGAAAAATCTTATGATCTCAGGGTTAAGCAAATATTTAAGAAACAAAAAGCATGAATCATAAAAGTTTAAAACATTGATAAGTTAGACTCTATCAAAATTTAAAACTGTACTGCTCAGCCATAAAAAGGAATGAAATAATGTTTTTTGCAGCAACTTGGATGAAACTGGAGACCATTATCCTAAGTGAAGTATCTCAAGAAGGGAAAACAAACACCACATGTAATCTCTAATAATTGGGAGCTAAATGACATGCACACATGAGAACAAAGAGATGTAAAGGACATTGGAAACCAAAAAGGGGGGAGAATGGGAGAAAGTGAGGAAAAAAAACCCTACATATCAGATACAATGAATACTATTCTAGTGATGGGCACACTAAAAGCCCTGACTTAATTAAGCCTTACACAAATTATCCATGTAATAAAAACATTTATACCCTCTTAATATTTTGAAATTATCTTTAAATGTAAATCTTAAAAAACATTTAACTTTTGCTCTTTAAAGGCACCATTAAGAAATAAAGAGGCTTACAGCTCTGTGGCTGTCTAAAAAAAAGAAGAAGAAAGAAATAAAGAGGAAAGCCAAAGAATAGTAGAAAATATTCACAATACAAATATGTGTTAACTGGTATAAAGAATATATTTTTTAAATCTTCCAAAATTTTATAAGACAACTCAATTTTTTAAATGGACAAAATATTTGAACATACATTTTACAAAAGCAGATATATAATAGCCAATAAGGAGATGAAAAGATTTTCAACATCATTGGTCATTAGGAAAACATATTAAAACTACAATGATAGTATAATAAGAACAGAAATGTAAAAATTTTTAAAAATATTTTTAAAAACTACAATGAGATACCGTTACATTAGTATGGCTACAATTACAAAGACTGATAATACCAATTATTAGTGAAGACGTGGAGCAATTGGAGCTCATACTCTGTAGGTGCAAATGTAAAGTGGTTCAATGTACTTTGAAAAACCGGCAGTTTCTTATAAAGTTAAATATATACTTACCATATGACCAGCCATTCTAGTTCTAAGCATTCAACAAGCATTATTTAGAGAAATAAAAATATATGTTCACACAATAAAAATGTATGATCCCTGTAGCCAGGAAAAGAACACATAACAAAATATCTGTTAAACACAAATATCCATAGGAACCTTATTCACAATAGCCACAAATGTAAAATGACCCAAATGTCCATCAATTGGAAAATGGATAAACAACAGGTAGTAGTACATCCATACAATGTAACACAATTCAGCAATAGAAAGGAATGAACTACTGATTAGGTAATAGCATGGATAAACCTCAAAATCATCAAGCTCATTAACAGGAGCAAGACACAGAGAACATATACTGTATGATTTCACTTATATAAAATTCTAGAAAGTGCAAATTAATTTACAGTAAGTCAAGCAAATTAGTGATTGGTTGGGGCCAGGATCAGAAGGAGAAATGAACTGCAAAGGGGCATGAGAAATATTTTGGGAGTGATGAACATATTCTGTATCTTGAATATCATAGTGGTTTCACAGGAATTTGCAGCTGACAAAAGTCATCAAAGTGTACACTAAATGGGTGCAGTTTATTGTATATGAAATACACCTCAATGAAGTTTTTTTTAAAAAAGAAGTCATATCAGGATTAATGAATTTGAAGAAATTATCCAAATTGAACCTCAAAGACTCTAACAGAGTAAGAAATGTGAAACATACAAAGTTCCAGAAAGAGAAGAAAGAATTAAAAAGTAATCATTTGAGAAACAATGGCTAAGCATTTTCCAAACTGAGGAAAGACATTATTGATAGAATCAAGAAGATTAGCAAGCACCAGACAAAGGAATAAATGCAAAGGATATACTTAGGTATATCATAGACACCCTGATTAAACCAAAGATTTAAAAAGAAGGCAGAAAAAGAGGACAAAGAGAAAAAAAACTGGATAAGACAAATAGAACACAAACAGCAGGGTGGTAGATTTAAACCCAACCATATCAATAATATTGTTAAATGTAATGTAAATAGTCTAAACACCCCAATTAAAAGTCAGAGGTTGTCAGATGGGTTAAAAAGCATGACCCAACTATATGCTGTTTGTAAGAAACACATTTTAAATATAAATAAATAGGTTAACACTAAAGGGATGGCAAAAAATATACCATGCTAAAAACACAGAGTGGCTATATTAAAATCATACAAATCACACATACATTGATGATTTTAGAAAACAATCCTCAACAAAGTAGAAACAAAAGAAACATCCTTAATCTTAAAAGGTTATCTAGTAATAAAACCCTGTAGCTACATCATTCTCAATGGTAAAACAGTAAAAATTTTCTCCTCAAAGTCAAGAACAAAATGAGGATATCCACTAGCACAGCATTTATTCATCATTATGCTGGTGGCCCTAGACATTGCTATAAGATAAGAAAGAGAAATAAAAGGTACAAAGATTGGAAACAAAAGGTAAAACTATTTTCATTTATGTATTACATGATTGTGAAGTTAGAAAATCCAAAAATATTTAAACTATTAGAATCAATAAGTGAATTTAATAAGTTCTCTGGATACAAGGTCAATATCCAATAACCAATCATATTTCTGTATACTAGCAAGAAGAAACAATCAGAAAAAGAAATATTTTTAAATATCACTCATAGTGGCATCAAAAAATCAAATATCTAGGAACAAATTTAAGAAGCATTCCATAAGGCTAATACTGAAAACTACAAAATATTGCTGAGGGAAATTAAAAGTCACCTAAATAAATGAAGAGCTATATCATGTGCATGAAAAAAAGACTAAATAGATAAGTGTCAATTTCTCCCAATTTGATAAGTAGATTCAATGCAAACCCAATCTATAAAAACCCAGGAGAAATTCTTGGTGGAAATTGACAGGCTGAATCTTAAATTTATCTGGAAACGCAAAGAACCTAACATAGCCAAGAACAATCTTAAAGAAGAAAAAAGTTGGAAAACTTTTTTATCTTCCAGAGTCCAGAGTCCAAGACTGACTACAAAGCTATAGTAATTAAGACAGTGTGGTATTTGTGCAAGTATAGACAAATAGAATAATATCGTGTTTCCCCGAAAACAAGACAGTGTCTTATATTTAGTTTTCCTCAAGAAAACACCCTAGGGCTTTTCAGGGGATGTGTTTTTTTTTTAAGTACAGTACAACAATCTACATTTATTCAAATATAATTAAGTCGTCTACTTCTGGAACATCATCATAGTAAAATGGCAGCCACAGCTTTCCTTCTTCCCTCTGGGGACACACAATACCTAAAGTGGAGCATCCAGCTCCTCACTTCACTGAGGAGACTTTCCCCTCAAAGCCTCAGCTTGCAGCATGCACAGGATGGCCATGACCTGACAGGGGGAGCCGACCTTCTTGGTGGGGCTGCCTGCACCTTTCCGGTCACCTCTGGGATAGTAGCTGTCACGATGGGGCAGATGAGAAGGGCTGCTCGTCTTCTTTACTGCTCCGTGACAAAATGCATGGGTTGTGCAGATACACTGCGTAGCCACGCCCATCACTAGGTCTTATTTTCGGGGTAGGGCTTATATCGTGCAAATGCTTAGAAATCCTGCTAGGGCTTATTTTATGGGTAGGTCTTATTTTCGGGGAAACACGGTATAACAAAACACAGTCCAAAAATACCCTGTACCTGTACAATCACTTGGTTTATGACAAAAGTGTCACTACAA
>CAUYPO010039603.1:0-19963 GCA_963574435.1 Cheirogaleus major
AATTTACCAGACTTCAAACTATACTACAAGTCTATAGTAATTAAAACATCTTTTTATTGGCACAAGAACAGGGACATTGACCAGTGGAACAGAACAGAGAACCCAGATATAAAGCGATCCTCATATAGCCAACTAATCTTCGACAAAGCAGACAAAAATATACACTGGAGAAAAGAATCCTTATTCAATAAATGGTGCTGGCAAAACTGGATAGCCACATGTAGAAAACTGAAACAGGACCCACACCTGTCACCTCTCACAAAAATCAACGCTGGGTAACAAACTTGAACATTAGGTGTGATATTCTTAGAATTCTAGAGGAAAACATTGGAAATACCCTTCTAGAAATTGGCCTAGGCAAAGAATTTATGAAGAAGACCCCAAAGGCAGTCACAGCAGCAACAAAAATAAATAAATGGGACCTGATCAAATTAAAAAGCTTCTGCACAGCCAAAGAAACTGTCAAGGGAGCAAACAGACAACCCACAGAATGGGACAAAATTCTCTTTAGTCTTTTCAGTCTGGAACAGTTCTTCAGTCTTTCCTTTCCATGACCTTGACAATTTTGAAAAGTACAAGCTAGTAACTTTGAAAATGTCCCTCATTTCTTGGTATTTCTCCATTATTAAATTTATATTACATATTTTCAGCAGGAATACCATAGAAATGTTGTTGTGTTTTTCTCAGTGCATCATATCAGAAGGCACACAATGTCAATTTGTTCCATCACTGCTGGTGGTAACTTTTATCACTTGGTTAAGATGGTTTCTGCCAGAGTTCTCCCCAATTTTAAAATAATTATTGTGTAACTATTAAGAGGTAGTTAATATTAGTTTACATTCTACTCTGAAGGAGTGTTTTCCATCCTCTCTTACACATGTATTTATTTTTGTTGGTATGGACTTCTGGATTCCTATTTCACTTAATGAATTATAATCCATTACCATCGTTATTCATGTCAGTACTCGAATTTCCTAGATTTGCCCAGTTGAAACCCTTTAAATGGATCCTGTCTCCTTTTTTCATGCTCACCTCATTGTTTGAGCACTTTATTTTTGGGACAATATGATATCCCAGGCTCATCTTGTACTTTTATTGTCCCAGCTCTGGAGTCAGCTATTTCTCCAAGGAACCTTCATTACCTTTAGTGGAGATTGGTTTTCAGAAATAACGATCTTGGGGTAAGGAGTGTAAATTACTTTTGATACTACTGATTTCTTACTTCTGGCACAACCATGCAGCCATATGGAAAAAAATGAACCTCAAAACTTACCTCACTCCACTATGTGAGAATGTATGAGAATATATTAATTTAAGACAGATCATAGACCTAACATGAAATTGGAAACTATGAAGTTTCTATCTTTTTTATAAAAGAAAAAAATTATAGATAGGATTTCATAAAAATGAAAAATATTTTGCTCATCAAGAGACACTGTTAAGAAAAATGGATAGACAAGCTACTGCATATGTAATATATAAACACATACATGCATGAAGGACTAATATCTATAATATATAGGATATTTTAGAATATATAAATAAAACATATGTATCAAAAATACATAAATGTATAACTCCTTCCTAAAGTCAACAATGAAAATGCAAAAGATCTTTAGAAGACAGTTGGCCAGTTTCTCATATTGCTAAACATACTCTTACTATCCAGCAGTTGCATTCCTTGGTGTTTAATGAAATAAGGTAAAAACTTACATCCACAAAAAACCTGCACATGAATGTTTTCAGCAGCTTTATTCACAATTGCTGAAACTTGGAAACAACCAAGATGCCTCTCGATAGATGAATGGATAAATAAACTGGTGCATCTAGACAATGGAATATTGTTCAGTAATAAGATAAATGAGCTATCAAACCATGAAAAAACATGGCAGACGTGTTCATTTAGCTGAGTGAAAAGACATACATATTGATAAATGAAAGAAGCTAATATGAGAAGGCTACATATTATATGATTCCAACTATAATGACATTCTGGAGAAGACAAGACTATGGAGACAGTAAAAAGAACAGCGTTTTCCAGGGATCTGGAGGAGGGTAGAATGAATAGGCAGAGCACAAAGTATTTTTAGGGCAGTGAAAACTATTTGGATACATGTCATTATACATTTATAAATACCTACAGAATGTACAACACAAAAATTGAACTCTAATGTAAACTTTAGACTTTAGTTAATAATAATGTATCAATATCGGATCATCAATTGTGACAAAAATATCACACTGATGCAAGATGTTATTACTGTAAGAAACTATGTGGGAGTATATGGGAGTATATGAGAACATTGTACTTTTTTCTCAAATTTTCTGTAAATCTATAACTGTTCTAAAATAGTTTGTTTATTAATTAAAAACAAAAGTCAAACAACCCAAATGGAAAAGTTATGAATGAAGTAATTCTTGAAATAAGATATAAGAATGGCCAATAGGTCTACGTATATTTGGTTAAAAACATTAGTGTAAGAGAAATACAATAAGATATCATTTTATACTAAAATACGAATGGCTAAAATTTAAATAACTGATAATTCCAAATGATATTGAGCATGTGAAATGACTGAAATTCTCATACATTGCTGGGTAGAAATGTAAAATGGCACAGTCACTTTGGAGAACTCTTTGGTAGTTTCTTAAACAGTTATAGATATACCTACACTATAACCTACTATCCATCCTGAGAATAAAAGTATGTTTCCAAAAATTTTCTACTAGAATATTCATAAAGCATTGAAAACAATCCAAGTGTTCATCAACAGAGGAATAGATAAAATAAATCATGGCACATACCCATTATCAATACCACTCAACAAACTGCTAAAACCCACAACACAAAGATGATTCCCAAAAGTATTGTGTTGAGGTAAAGCAGCCAGACACATAAGAGTAGCATACCTGTGTGGTTCAATTTATATAGAATCCAAGAACAGGCAAAACTCCTCTGTGGTGATAGAAATCAGAAAGGAGATTGCCTGGGGCTGGATGTGCAAGGGAGATTGCTAAGAGAAGAAAAGTCAATTTGGGGGGTGATGAAAATGTTCTATTAATATATCTTAACTATGGTGGTAGTTATATGGTTCTACTCAGCCACACACACACACACAAAATGGTGATCTAGCACTTCTTGTATTATACTGGAGAGAGCTGGAGCCCATTCTACTAAGTGAAGTATCCCAACAACGGAAAAAAATAAGCACCACTTGTACTCACCAGCAAATTGGTTTCACTGATCAACACTTAAGTGCACATATAGTAATAACATTTATCGGATGTAGGGCAGATGGGAGGGGGGAGCAGGGGATGGGTATATACACACCTAATGGGTGTGGTGAGCACTGCCTGGGGGATGGACACGCTTGAAGCTCTGACTCAAGTGAGGCAAGGGCAATATATGTAACCTAAACATTTGTACCTCCGTAATACACTGAAATAATTAAAAAAAAAAAAAACAACTCATCAAACTGAACACTTAAGATCTATGTCTCTTAATTTAAGTAAATACACCTCAATTTTCAAAAAGACTGGGGTATTATCTTCACAGACTTCAATAAAAGAAAAACTTATACAAGAATTCTAAACATAACAAAACTCCTCTTCAAGTATAAAGACATAAAACACTTTTGTCAGTTTGGAAAAACTAATGGAATATAATTCCCATGAGTCATTTTTTAAGATACTACTAAAGTTCAAATTTTAGCTATGTCTCTTCCAGGCCCCATTCAAGTAAATGGAATCTACTCTCTTTTTGTACAATTCATATATGCACAAATTTCAGTTACCATGTATTAATTAATAGGCTGAATTGTGTCCCAACCCTGAAATTCATATGTTGAAGTCCTAATCCTCAGTACCTCAGAATATGACCTTATTTAGAGATAGTTTTTTTTTTTTAGCATTCCTTCTTTTTTTTTTATTTCAGCATATTATGGGGGTACAAATGTTAAGGTTACATATATTGCCCATGCCCCCCTCCCTCCTCGTGGCAGAGCTTCAAGCATGACCATCCCCCAAACGTTACACATCTTACTCATTATGTTTGTATATACCCATCCCCTCCTCCCCCCTCCCACCTGCCCGACACCCGATAAATGTTATTCCTATATGTCCACTTAGGCAGAGGTAATTCAGTTAAAATGAGGTCATTAGGGTAGGACCTAATCCAATATGGTTGGTGACCCTATAAGAGGAGGAAATTTGGACACACACATACAAAAAGCGAAGACGTTGTGAAAACACAGGGAAAAGGCAGCCATCTATAAACCAAGGAAGGAGAGAGGCTTGAAATAGCCTCTGCGTTCCTCTACTAAAACATAATTTTTGGCTCCATATCTCACTCTGAGTAAAAGTATTTAAAATTTGCAACCTTACCCTTTCCATCTGACATTGCCCGTATAACACTTCCTATTCTCCTCCCCTGCCTTTTTTTCTCTATTACACTTTAAACTTTCTAAAATACTATTTGTTTCATTTATTTATATTGTTTATTGCCTGTTTCTGCTCACAAGACTATATGATATTTTTTTTCTATTTAATGCATAGGACAGTGCCTCAAACAAAGTGAGTGATAAATAAATATTTGCTAAATTAATTAGTTAAATAATTAATCTCCCCTGACACTAGGAAAAAAAAGAGTCACCTGAATACAAATAAAGGGTCTTAAGTATTGGGAAACCTTCCTTATGCCTTGTCATATGCCGGCTAAGTCTTTGTTAGGTGCCCCTTCTATGTATTATTTTCACAACCAGCTGTGATTACCCTATTAGAATCCTTTTTGTACTGTGTTATAATTATGTTTGTTAGTTTTTCACAGTATACTGTGAGCTTCTATGTGGCAGGAATGGTGTAATATTCACCTACCTATCTCTCACATTGATTGAGCACAGACCTGCTTAACAATAAGTATTTTGTACAGTTTGTTGAATATATGGATAAATACATGAATAGAGGTTCTTACTAGTCCTGGAGACTTCCTTATCCACATATTGTCAATGTTGACATTGTTTTCTTACAGGAAGAATTAGAAGTCTTTTCCAGATATGTTTTTGCCAGAGGTATACTTCTAGTTTACATATCTCCCCAGAAACCTATATTGGCTGACTCCAAAGAGGCCGGCTGAACATGCTTATAAAGCTACAGTGAGTGGTGGCTTTCTTTGTCCCTCAGAAAGACTGAGTGAGACTAAAAGTTCTGAGAATCTTGTCCTAAAATGGCTGAAGCTTCAGAAAGCAAACAACTTTTGAGTATGGAGATTGTACCTTCAGTCTCAGCATTCATAAAGACTTCCCTCATTGTGAGATATTATCTGGCCCTTTGGGAAAAGGGACAAGAAGTACAGCCATCTCTGCTCGTATACTATGGCTTTTTTTCCCAGATAAGCACGATTTGAGCTCTGAAACAGCAGCTATTTCCAGTCATTGTTTGAATATAGTCATTATTCCTTTCTCTTGTGGTCGTACCCCACCCTAAAAAGTTACACAGTGTTAGAGATGGCTCAGGCATGGTTAAACCGTTGGTTTTACTATTAAATGAAAGAGCATAAAGTAAATTTTCTTGTTCAGCTGGTTGCAAGAATACTTCCCTTAGCTATGATGGTATCCTTACAGGGTCCCTGTCAACATATTCACTGAGTAACTTGTACTAGGGAATGTGATGTTTTATGAATCTGAATTAAATCTGTGTGAAAATAGAAATTGTCAGATTACTTTTGTTGTTGTTTGTTTGTATGTTTTCATTTTTGTTTTCCAGCCAGGTATGTTCTTCTACTTCAGAGTTTAGCACCTTCTCTTTCTTTGTCTTTTTCCTTTTCCTTTTCAATAGATTTTAAAGGAAATGTGCCAAAGCAGCTGCAGTGTGAAACCAATAGGAAAAAGGCTAATGTCAAATCATCTTTAACCCTGAAAAATCACATTCTCCATTTCTAAACAATAAAATGATTGGATAGGGAATGAAAGAAATTAATATGTTGTAGAGAGTAGTAGTATGTTGTTTTGTCCACTTTCCACCCTGCAACAATGCAAATGTGTTGGAAGTATTTAATGTTTGACCTATCATCAACCAACCCTCTAATTATTAGTTAGCACCTAATTATCAGCTAAATGGTAAACAATATCTATGTTATCAGTTAAACTTTTAGCAGAGATCACATAGTAGTCAGAAAAAAATGAGTTCATTAATCCTGTCTGCAACACAAAAATGACTTTTTTCTTATTTTAAATATTTTCCTGAAAATTCTGACCATTTCATTGTGAAAAGCACATTTCACATTTATAAGATAATCAGGCAGCAGCATGTGAGGTAAAACTTATCTTTCTTGATCTCAGTTTATATTAGAAATCCTTGTGTATAATAAGCAATCAGTAAATGCTTTGTGACTTAAGTCTAAACGTACACCATTCCCAAATTAATGGCAATCCATTTAATTTATATGGAAAGAAGTTGAGACTCAATAAATGGATAGGCAGCTAGGCCAGGTTTCCTCATTTTCAATCCAATATTCTTCATACCAAGCATTCTCCTGTTATGACGTAGGAATTATATTAAATACTCTGCTGCTTAAGCCTAGAATTCTTTAGGACAGTGAGCTGGAAAGAGCCTCATGATAGTTGGGATCTAGATGTGAGATGTATCTGTATTTTTTCTTTATTGGAGCAGCAAATGAAAATAAATATAGTTATTAAAGGGGAACTTATCTACTGGATGAACAAAATGCTTTTATACTAAATTCAGGATTATAATTATACTCAACTAAAATCATTTTCTACTCCTTCTACTTTGATGTCTTGTGGGCTGGGACAATATTCCACTCTTGGTCCATGTGGCTGGCACTCTGAAACAAGGAAGTTGTTCCTTAAGTATTGAATTAAGTAATTAATTAGTATTAATAAAATATTCAGTTTATTGGCATCAAGAGACAATACACAGACTGAAGCACATACACACATATACACACAATTCAAGAGAGTCACTAAAGATGGTAAGAACTGATATCTGATTTACAGTAAGACTATTGAAAATCTTGAACATATGTAGCGTGCCAAATCATACCAAGTTGACAACTAATTGAATTCATACTTTTGCACCTACTTCCTGGGTCAAGAATGAGTCCCAGACACTCAGCAGTCCATATTCTTTAACACTCACAGCTCTACCATCACAGTCTACCTTGAGACCACTTGGCCTATCTCACTCACCCTTTATTCCTGATATGTTAATAACATAACCACAAGAAGCTCCAGATTCCCAGGGCTCATCTCCTCCAGCCTAATTCCCATATAATTCTGCACCACCACTTCCATCCTGTCCATTTCTTCGACCTTCCCCCAACTCCTGAAAACTTTCCACTGTGCCCTTTGTAACTCACCACTCCCATCATCAGCAAAATCTGCCATCATCATCATCTCTTTTATGAAAGTTATTTTTACCCTCTTGCTCTAATTAAAACTTAAATCTGCCCTGAGGACATTGATGCTCTTGCCATCTTCTCACATTATGCCTCATTTTTATCCCACTGCCTCTTTTACCACTTCACTTGGAGGTCGCATAGCTGTCTACTTTGATTCCTCGTTATTGTTCCAGACCATTTTCCCTTCCTCCTCCATAAAATCCATCAGTTTTGATTCTCATGTCATCATTTCTCACTGTGTCTCATCGTTGTGATTTCTTAATGGCCTCTCAGTCATTCCCCAATCATTTCCCAAAGATTTTATCTCCTAGTGCTTTGACATTCTTTCTAATACTAATCCTGCCTTAACTCTTAGAACTTTCATAGACATAAATGATACTCCAACATTCCAATATCTCAATTCCTCGAATTCTTATCCTGCAGTGATTTTTCTTTTACCCTTACTTAGACATGCATTCCCATGGTCATAACCTTGCTTTTATCATAACCAGTGATCAATCCCTCCATCATCTCACTTTCAATCTTCCCTCTCAGTCCACTACTTCCTATCTATTCAGCTGATTCCTTCTGCTATATCAACTCAAATAATTCTTCAACTCATCTTGATGTCCCATCCATTGATACGACCACCTTTGCCACTGTCTTCAACTTTCATGTACTCTCTTTGTTCCTTGCCCATATTAGATTCCAGGGTCAAACATCAAAATCTCTCCTTTGCACATTCCCTCAACAAACTTGCCCCTCTTGTTTTGTTGTACTCTCTCAGAAAAACAATAACCTAGTTAAATTCAACTCTCTTTCTATTGTGCACCAGCACCTATGCAGCTGAATGTGCCTGGACAAAATCTCGCAGCCATGCTGAATGGAATCACTTTAAATTCATATCTAGTAATCACAGATGGGTACTTAATATAATCCATGCACTCTCTCACTCTCCAGCACTCATACTTTATAGTATATCCTCTCTCTTAAACTTCTAAATGTGCCTACCCCACCTTAATATCAGCTGATGAGCTTCTTATTCTGTCACTGGGAAATTTGCAGTGATCAGAAAAGAATTTCCACAGACTCATACCTCCTCATATCCACCTACCAGCATCTTCCCTCACACATTCTGTCTTCCCACCTGTTACTATAAGTCAACTATACATGCTTCTATCACAAATCAATCCTTCTGATCTGTGAATTAGTTTTCATTTCCCCTCACTTACTCTAGATGTTGCCCCAGCAATTCTCTTTCTGTTTGTTACATCATCACTTCCCCCGTCTCTACTAGATCATGCCCATCTGCAGACAAACATGCTGGTATTTCTTCTGTCTTTAAAAAATAATCTTGGCTACACTTTCCCCTCCAGAAACCACATCATTTCCTTGTTACCCTTTGCAATAAAACTCCTTGAGTTTTCTATACGTGCTATATCCAATTCCCTTCCTTCCATTCTCTTCTCAACATATTCAGATAAGGTTTTCACCCCCACTGCTTCATCCTAAACTTCTCCTCTCATAGTCACCGATGGTGAACAAACACATTGTTATAGTCAATGGTGAAGTCTCAGTTCTCACTCACGAGTGGAATTTGACACAATACTCCTTAAATACTTTCTGGATTAAATACCTGGCTTCTAATTTTTTTCATTCTTGTCCTTATATCTCACAGGCCTTTCTTTCTCAGTCTCCTTTGCCATCTTCTCCTTTTCTTCCCAATCTCATAATACAGTAATACCCAGGGATCAGTACTCACAGCCCTTCTGTTCTCTAAAATACACTTACTCCCTTGGTGATTTCATCTGATATCATGTCTTTATGTATCATCTTTATGCCAATTAATCCCAAATTTATATCTCCAGCCTGGATATCTTTCCTAAATTCCAGACTTGTGTATGCAGCTGCCTACTTGACATTTCTACTTGAATGTTGAACAGATAAGTCAAATTTAGGATTTCAAAACAAGAGCTCCTGATCTTCCCACATGAAAGCCTGCACCTGGTACAGTCTTGCCAATTTCAGTTAATGGCAGAGTCTTTGGCTTAAAATATATCTAGAATCTGCCTACTTTTGACTCCCTCCACCAGTGTCACCCTTAGAGCCAGCCAAGAGATGCCTTTTCTCTTGGCTCATTTTTTAAAGGGCTCTGAATATCTCAAATCCAAAAAAAAGTAAATTTATTAAAAACACTTTGGTCTGGGGGATGGTCACACTTGAAGCTCAGACTTGTTGGGGGAGGGCGCTAGGGCATTATACAAAACCTTAAAATTTGTACCCCCATAATATGCTTAAATAAAAAATATCATGAGCGCAATAAATAAGAATGAGAGATTGAAAGGGTATCTTTCTTCTCAGCAAAATTAATTTTTTTAAAAAAATCAAATTACTCTTAGCTGAATAAATAGCATGGACATGAGAAGCCTGCTTACTAATTCTTAATGCATTACCAATCCCTTTTCGTTCTTCATTGTGTTTTTGGCATAGCTTATTTTCTCAGAAGAACCTTCTGCAAATAAGGTAGAAAAATACTCTTGAAATATTTGGCAGACCACAAGTGAAGAATG
This sequence comes from Cheirogaleus major, assembly GCA_963574435.1. NCBI lineage: Eukaryota > Metazoa > Chordata > Mammalia > Primates > Cheirogaleidae > Cheirogaleus > Cheirogaleus major. Next base: position 9,967 of record CAUYPO010039603.1, read on the forward strand.
TTTGAAAGACTATGTCATATTGTGTCCATCTGGGTATATGTTTATATAGCTTTTCTTTCTTTCTGAGCCAACCAGTGTGGACTCCTCCTGTTTTAGGTAGCTATTTCAAAAATTTAAAATAGGGTTAAAACATTAGATCTCTGTGCCATCAGACAACCTAGGGAATTGGTTGAGACAGGCAAGCCTGAGTGTGTGCTTAAAGGTATTCACTAGAGGATAAATGTGAGTTTTAGAAAAGAGACTGATCTTGACAACCAGCCTCTCTCCTACAGAAATCATTCCTTGTGGGTTGCTTGGCGAAGACAATGAGGTTCTATGTAGAGAGGGTTTTTTTTTTAGGTCTTTGAGTAACTTTATGAGAAGGAGAACTCTGGCACCCTCATTAAGTCACTGACAGAAGGGGCTAACTGTCCATATAAGCAATTGGTGTAATGACACAGTATGCCAGAAAAGCTATACAGTTGAGCTGAGGTCTCTAGAATGAAACAATCACCCTTCCCACAGACAAGCACACAGCTGCTTTTCTGGTTTAGGTACTTTCAGAGATTTCATTATCTTTTATTTATTCTAAACTTCAGTTTCTTTTCATACCATTGGGAAGATAAATATGATTCTTAAGAGCTTGATGTTATAGCTGGGGTGAGGCTATGGAATAGTAAATTGTTTTGTTGAATCAATTAGGCCATAATTAATGATTTATTGAGTGCATGCTAAGTTTTGTTTAAAGTTTCAGGGGGTGCAAAATACACTTCTATAAATATCTTCTCTGTTCTCCAGAAACTTAGAGGTCAAACTGTGGTCCTAAAATCAGGCTGACTAAATATTCATTTTCCTGGACTATCGTGGTAATCTCATTGGTCTCCCAACATCCTCCAGATCCACTTTCTCTCATACTCAACTCAGTGCAAGAAATTGGAGCAATTGGTCTGTAACACAAATCCGATTATGATATTCCACTATTTAAATGGCTTCAATTTTGTTGGACCATAAAACCAAATTCTTTGTTATGACATGAAGTGACCATGGATGGTCATTGGCATCTGCCATAGTTTCCTCTAACTACCCCCACATAACCGAAACATAAACCTCTCTGGACTATTCCCAGAAAACAGTATAGACTGTTTAATTCCATGCTTTTGAACATTCTGTTCTTATTATCTGGAATGCTCCTGTCACACAGAGCATGAAGTCTTAATTCCAGTTTTAACCTAGAGAGGCTCTCAATCTATTGTGGAAAACAGATACCCAAAATAGACAATTAGTCTTCTGCATCAAAATGGCAGATAAAGAGAATTAAAAATACTCCTGCAATGAACACCTAGTAATTCTGAATTATATATAACAAAATCCTTTTATGTACATAGTCAAGATCATAATTTCAGGTGTGAGAAATTAAGGAAAAACTGAAAACCAGGCCAGGAAGTATATGAGTTAATGCTATAACTATTATAAGAGTAAGAATGATAAGGGCTTGTGAGTATCAAAAATCTAAGGAATGGGGTTTTTAATATCTACCTGAGAAGAGGAGATTAGGCCTTTGGCTTATATAGGGAAACAATTTGAAATAAAATACTCGGTTAAAGACAGGACCCTTGGAGAGTGGTATCTTTGGGTAAATGTTGAACAATAGGGAAAAAAAGAAACAAAATGAATCAAGAGTCTCAATAGGCCAGGGATATGGCAAGTGAGAGATTTTATCTCTTCATGTCTCTGGGTAGAAAAAAATGTCAAAAATATCTCTTACGATTTCAAAACTCTACTAAAGAAATCGAATCAGTACATAAAGATATACCTTGGACAACTACAACATAAACACATAAACATATATGCACGCATCCAGGCTGTTTTACAGTCAAGTTCTGTCAAACCTTCAAGGAAGAGATAATCCTTGTATTATACAAATTATTCTTAAGACCAAGTTTCAGTGTGAAAACATCTTAGAAAGTTACAGCGTGCAGCAGCTAAGGTTGAGAACCACTAAGCTGATGCCACTTTATTCATTTTGTAGTTGAGGAATGTAAGACTTAGCCAGGTAAAATGACTCTTTTAGCTCATAGAGTCAGTTATGTCCCCTGAATTGCATTTGGTATTTTTATTAGCACAGGAAGATTTCATGAAAGTGTCTCTTGGACACATTTCTTATACTGACTTGCAAATCCTAAATTTTTCATAGCTTTACTCATTTGTGAATGGGTATCAGTAGTAGAAAGTTATGCTTTTGATGAGCCCATAATAGGAAATAATATGTGATTAGCAAATGTCATTTAATTTTGGAGCAGTTTTGAAAATGAAATCAAATTCTTCAGGAGAAAAAGGAGCAGAAAACAAACAGCATTCAAACAAAATGTTGAAATGGCTTGACTTTGGGTTTTCACAACACAGAAAATGAGAGAGAAGTATTTTCTGCTCAATTTTTCTGTAAACCTAAATCGGCTTTAAAAAATAAAGTCCATTAATTTACAAAAATGAGGGAGAATATCCTCTTTTCTGTTAAAAAAGAAATTTCTCTTGTGGTATACACAAAGAACTCTGAGTATCAGGGCCGAGGAATATCTTGGCATTTAGTTCCCCACCCTTGCTCAGTATTAGAGAGCTAGACAGGGAGGGGGCATTTATTATATGCTAACTGGTTCAGAGAGCGATCCAATTAGATGGAAATGATTCAATAAATGTATCAGCCACAATTACAAGCATCATGAATAGCAGTCAGAGTGCATTTAAGGGTTTTGATTCTTTTTTTTTTTTTTTTTTTGGAAAAGTCAATTTAGTCCCCGGTCAATTGGGTAGTTCAGATTATATTTCTGGTTGGTAATAGTCATATCATTTATACTATTCATACTTTTAGAGTAGCCACAAATTATAGTGAATATATAGATTTATAATTTCTGATGGAAGAGGCCTTCCATTATGACAAAAATCAGATGGGGAAACATCCAAAGCTGTACATTAAAAACATATATGAGGCTGCAAAACAGCCAAACCATTTCTATGTCAACCGTAACTTGCCCTGGAAACTAACATAACATGTTCAGAGGAAACGTTTTATTTAACTCACACTCAAATAAGAAACATCTGTTGAATGTCTATTATCAGTGAATTATTTTCATAGACATTATCTTATTTAATATATATAATAATTTTTCAAGTTTGGCAATATTATCTATTTTTTTTCGAATGGGGAAACTGTAGTAGAGAGATCAGATGACTTGCCTAAAAGCGCATGGCATAGCCAGCATTGTAATTTATATCTGTCTGCTATTATTCCTATTGTTCTTATTTACAGTTTCCTCTCTTCCTAAGCTCTTCAAGATCCTAGTCAAGAGATGCTCCTGAAGCAATTTCTCCAAGTCCACAGAAGAGGTTGGGTATGTGGGTCTCTCTTCCTTCAGTCCCTCTTCCTTCACTCTGAGTTTGGGGCTTCCCCTTGGCATTTCTCTCATTCTCCTGTTTTCATTTTACCCCATCTCAAGAGAAGGAATCTTCCTGGCTAAAGAACAAACAACAACACCAACAACAGTAATAATAATACAACTGTCTTCTTTTTTGTTCCTTTTGGCCACGATATGACACACTGGGATTTTCAAAATAATTGATTTTAATAAAACTAGAGAGAAAGCAAAATGGGAACAAACTAAAAGAAAGGAAGGGTCACAAAAATAGTCATATCTCAAGTACAGTATTCTAAGCTGAGTAGATAAGGATGTGGTGAGAAGATGTACATGTAAAATAAGAACCCTACTCAGAAAAGACTCCCATTTCATTCTAAAGATATTTTTACACTGATCTTCAATAGACTGTAAATAGAGTGATCATAGTGTTGATGGCCTAACTCCAAGTGCATAAGGCAATCCTACCACTTTCCTAGTACATAGCAGCAAAGTAAGAAAGCACGGGAATTCAAGACCATCTTCCAACCACCTTCACTTGATCCTGTGATTATCTCCTCACAAGTGCCTACTACACCTTGCTATTTGTTAGTAACTTCCACCCTTTACTTTTGTCAATGGAACAAGTCTACAATCTCTAGGCCTCAGATTTAGTGCCTTCCAAGGACCTTTACAGGAAACTATAAGCATCCATGAGATAATAAGGGAAGGTATTTCCAAATTATTTGAATGTCTAAAAGCACTTCTTCATCAGAGCTCCAGTGAAACACTAACTTCGATGAGTTTGTTCTCAGTTCTTACCAGTGTCCTAGTCAAGTCATGAAGTGACTTTTGCCATTGTTACTCTCATAGTATAACAAAGGCTCATCACAACAGAGGGAACACACAGGTTTTGTCTTGAAACTGTCTATCAAAAATGAACTTCCATAGAGTGCTATTGTGTTTTCAGAGGTAAGAAGCTGAATTGATTAACATACCCACCTTATTTCCTCTGCAAGCCTGGGGACCTGCTATTCAGAGGTTATGATTTATTAACCGTCTGCAGTGGTTTCTTCTAAAAGTCTGATAAGAATTAGTGTTATTTAAAAAAAATATTAGTTTCTACAACTTTCATGTTTTCTGTTTGTGATGAATTACTTGTCTGAAAAAACACTTAAAGTATTTTTTACTGACACAATGTGCATATCTAGTTGAATTTCTTACAATTACTGCTAAATTCTCAACATTGAAATGTTGGTTTACTTTGCTCACAAAATGGGGCCAACTAACTCAAGGGTTTATTGGCCATGCTTTTTGGAAAGCATGAAAGTCTGGGCTTTTAAAGAAAGTCTTGGCTTTTAAAAACAGAGAAACTGAGTGCTTTGGGCTTTATTTTGATTGTTTCTTCCTCTAAACTATGATTTTCTATCATCTTTGAGGCCAAGTAAAATAGTAGCTCTTAAATGAAAGGAGAAGCTGTATCTCACAAGAGATTAGTTAAACCCTAGAATATTATCTCCATTTTCTGCCACATCTAAAGCTTGTGATGATCATTTCTAAGAGGCACTATCAGCCTAACAAAATAAATCTTTTCAAAGTAGCAGAGAAATTGCCAGGTTTTCACTGATGTGAGAATTTATGTATGGATAGTGATTTTTTCCCCATCACTACCCTGTCTCAGGACATAATCTATTGTCTTTTAATGAAAAGCAATTGATATAAAAAATCTCATTTCAAATGAAAAAGTTACTAAATTAGGAGACCTTATGAGACTGAGCAGAAAGCAAATGGAGTACAAAAACAATCCCAAATTAATGCACATTTAATTCAATAAAATAATAAGTATTGTTTTTATATTGCTCTCTCAGAATCAAATGATTGTAGAACAGCTTTATTATTTTGAAAAATTTAATTACACCAATTGTATCTAAAATTTTATCTCTAAAAAGGAGTTAGCTAGTATAAATGACTCTGATATCTATAGCTAGGTAAGCTTTCAGTATGTCCTCCCATATCCCTTATTCTTGCTTCTCTGGAGAATGCCCACTTCTTGTGGTCATGATGGTGGCATCTAAAATGCTATCTCTTCACACTTACCCACATCCTGCTCCCTGCCACGGGAGATTGGGCCTTGAATTAGGCTACGTCATTCATAATACAACATCCCTCGTGTCATAGTGATTGGTCCAGGGAAGACATGATCAAAGCATAGCCAGTCAGACTCCTTCCTTGGAAACATATTGGAAGAGGGTACCTTTTCTATTGGACTTATTCAACTGAAAACATGTAAACCTAAAGTTGCTGCCAACAACTCCACATTCTTGTGAAAAATCCCATGTACAGCTGAAAATAATAAGGACAATGCATAGTGGGGAACAGAATTGAAAGATGTAATGAGCAGGGGAGAGAAATCAAAAAAGAATATATGAGAGCCCCTTGATGTGCTTGCCACATGAATAAACCAAATCAAGTTCCATCCACAGTTACACACTTTAGTGCCATTGCTTTTATTCTAACAACATCTACATGACTCAGTTTTTTCATCTGCAAAATAATATCAATCACATAAAGTTGTTGGAAGTAAATGAGAAGCTGTGATGAGCACAATGTAGGAGTTCGTTCAATCTTAGTTTCCCAAAATATAGTTTATCTGACTGCCATGAGATAGATGAGTTTGAGTCATACTTCAGTCCTTTAGATTACATAACCAGTGTGTGAAATGTCCCTTAGAGGTTATGGTGACACTTTAATTAACTGTTTGGCAAGGGCAGGAATACTGTCTATAGCTACCAATTCTAAATTATAGTACAGGGCACAATAAAGCATAGAACTGATGTGAAGGAGACTGGGAGTGGCAAAATGTGATTTAAGGGATTAGCTAAGGTGTAATTGGCTGCTTTGATAGAATATTTTCAGAAGATAAAAGCTTAAAAAGCTGGAAGACTTTATATCTGAGACAACTGCATGCAGATTGGCCATGTGGGGAAGCTAAGTGGGCAATAATATTGTTCAGGCAGGTAGATGTCAGAGATTGTCTGGAAACACTAAGAACCAGACCTGCATTCCAATTGCATGAGAACTACAAGTGATATAGGATAAAGCATTTATCATAGGACTTATTCGATTATATGCTATTGTGGGAACTGTTAAAACAGTCTCTATTCACCCATTACTTCTGAGTCTTGTGTTTGCCCTGAAGATAGTATTGCAGGCAGTCAGGAAGGAAACATGTATGTGAAATAGAGGAGAAAAGGGACAATCCGGAATTCACAAGGATGAGCTGGAACTCAAATAAATCTCCTACCTCCTCTTAAACTACAACTTTGATGATGCAGATGAACTGCAAGAGAAGCCAATGTCTTTCATTAGAAAGCCAAGCAGGAGCTTGGCCCAGAAGTGAGAGAAGCTGAATCTGAAGATCCAGCAGTAGCTGACGAAGTTCCATATCTTGCTTTAATACTCATGTCAACAAGGTGAGGCGGCAGCAGATGAGTAATAATGTGCATGGACTGTCACACTACAAAACCCTACACCAAAGTTCCAAGCATAAACATGGGTGCTGCTTCATGCGTGTTTGAGTGTTTGTTAATTTTATTTTGGTGATTAACATGCCATACAATTTACCCTTTAAAACTGTATAGATGAGGGGGGTGGAGCAAGATGGTGGACAAGAAAAACCGCCAGCCAGAGTGTCTCCACAAAAAAGACAGATTTTAGAAGAAATTAGAAGAAATAAGCAAGCAGACGAGCATACATCCGACGAGGGATGGAAGGAAGGGTACTGGTGACTATGGAGACTCCACGGGAGGAGGTTGCAGAGGAGAACTGGAAGAAGAGAAGCTTAGAGACCAGCGACAAGGGTAGGTGGAGCGGTAAACCTTCCCCGCCCTTGCATCTCGGACTGCTGGTGGGCTCCCCAGCGATTGGAGACACCTGCAAACAACAGCCCAGAAAAGGCCACTGCCAGTGAGCAGTGAGCCTGTTATGGACATGGCATCGGGCTCCCAACTCCCTCGGGGCACCTCCCAGTGCACAGTCCTGAGCTGCCCAGCAGGCACCATATTGCTACACTCTCCCCTCCCCCTTCCCTGTCCGGGGCTGCCAACAGAGACAATATAGGCACCACCCAGAGGCATCTCCAGAGAACGGGACCTTTCCTTTTGGAGCCCTACAGCTGATTGAGGGGTACTCAGACAGTGAGCTCCCTACCAGCCAGCCCTCCCGGGTGCTGCAGCTCTGGTGACTCTGGGAGAACAGGGAAGATCCTGAGGCTAAGAGACATCGACCCAGCTTGGGAACCCCATGGGTGAAGTAGGACTGGCACTCCTCTCCCTGGTAGGGTCAGGGATTGAATTCCAGGGCCCAGAGGTCAGACCTGCAGACCAGATCCCATGCACCCAGGTCTCACATTGCCCCAGGGCACAGTAGGGATATTTGTGGACCAGCCTACTAAGGTGTGTGTGCCCTCAGGGGTGGATCAGCATGCTTGAGGGCATCCCTCCTCCCATGGGAGTGCTGTGTGCCCAGCCCAGGTGGCGACCCTTTGCAGGGAACCTCCTGGCCTGCATCACAGCCAGGGGAGACCCAGTGGTGTGAGGTCCTGCCTGCTGGCAGAGGCTCAGGAGAAGCTGTGGAGTTGGGGAGAGTGGAAAGGAGCCAGGCCTGCTCCAGACTGCAGGTCTCAGAAAGCCCCACCCCCACACGCAGACTTTTCAGCTGAATGGGGCCATTTCAGCCCCTTCCTGACAGCTTTAACCAGAAGCAGAGAACAGACATTTGACCCCTGAAAACAGCATTAGTGGTGCTTGAGGGCAGGCTTACGACACCCAGCTCTGCCAAGACTCACTCCCAGACCTGCCGTCACTAAGATGGAGAATAAGGACAAACCTGGAAGTCCCAGGGCACCAGCCACCATGTGAAACACAAGAGCGCCTCTCCAGATGATCAAGAGCTGGTTACAGAACCCAAAAACAACAGTGTAGCCTGCTCCTCCCAGCAAGCACCATCTACTGACAGGGAAGTCATTCTGCATACCATTTTATATCATCTACTGACTCATCATACAGAGTGTGGTCGAATCTTACCCACAAACATCACCTACTGGCTCAGAGACTAAACAGGGCGTGTAAATGTCCAAAGGAAAATCTAAAGGTAAAAGCAAAAACTGATCCAGATGGGAAGAAATCAATGAAAGAACTCTGGAAACATGAAGACTCAAAAGGAAAGCACATACACAAAGAGGAACACCAGCCCATTAGAAATGGACAGCAAACATAATCAGACCACTAAAGTGACAGAAGAAGAATTTCAAACATGGATTGTAACAAAATTCAATGACCTGCAAGAAAAAATGGATAACCAACACTAAGAAACCACAAAAAAATTCCAGAACCTGGAAGAAAAATTCACTAAAGAAATTGAAATAATAAAGAAAAATCAAACCGAACCCCTGGAAATGAAGGATCTATTCAGGTAACTACAAAACACAGTGGAAAGCCTCAAGAACAGGGTAGATCAAACAGAAGAAAGAATCTCAGATATTGAAGATAACAACTTCCAATTAAATAAATCAGACACACAGATAGAACAGAGAAACAAAAGAGCAAAGCCTACAAGAGATGTGGGATTATGTGAAAAAACCTAATGTGAGGGTTATAGGGTTAACAGAAGGGGAAGAAGAAAACAATTGAGGGTTGCATAAGTTATTTTAAGATATAATAGAGGAAAATTTCCCAGGCCCTGCTAAAAATCTAGATATACAAGGTCAAGAAGCTCAAAGGAACCCAGGGAGATTCAATGAAAACAGGAAGACATCATGACATGCAGTCATCACACTGACCAAATATCAACTAAAGGGGCCCTTCTAAGAGCAATAAGGTGAATGAAACAAGTAATATAGAAAGGAAAGCCAATCTGAATAACACCAGACTTCTCTACTGAAACCTTACACACAGGGAAAGACTGGGGCCCCATTCTCACTCTTCTGAAACAGAATAATGCCAAGCCTGGAATCTTGTTCCCTGCAAAACTAAGTTTTGTATATGAAGGAGAAACAAACACATTCTAAGATAAGCAAATACTGAGGGAATTCACCAAGACAAGACCAGCCCTGCAAGAAGTACTCAAAACAGCGTTACCCACGGATCAGGACAATAAACACTCACGAATATAAATCCACTCAAAAGCTTAAGATTAAAGGCCAGATACAACAATGAGTCAAGAGAGGAAACAAAGCAACAAAGTTCAACCCAACATAATGAACAGAAATCTGCCCCGCCTATCAGCTATCTCAATAAATGTGAATGGCTTGAACTCCCCACTCAAGAGACATACCCTGGCTGAATGGATAAAAAAATACAAGCCAAGTATCTGCTGCCTTCAGGAAACACATCTAACCTGCAAGGATGCAGTTAGACTAAAGGTAAAGGGGTGGAGAACAATATTTCAAGCAAATGGAAGCCGAAAGAAAGCTGGAGTGGCAGTACTGATTACAGATAACTTAGTTTTTAAATCAACAAAAGTAATAAAAGACAAAGAAGGTCACTATATAATGGTGAAGGGTACAGCTCTACACGAAGACATAACAATTCTAAATATGTATGCACCCAAACTAGGTGCACCCAGATTCATAA
>CAUYPO010039604.1:0-23437 GCA_963574435.1 Cheirogaleus major
CCTTATATTACTTTATTCATTTTTGTAAGTAAGCTACCAAACATAGAAGTTTAGGCTAGATTATGTAATGATGATAGACCACATGGGGAGAGTAAGAGGCCCGGTGAAGGAGAATCAAGACACCCTAGAGGATAGCTAGCATATTGACTTCATTGACGTTATCTTGAATCCCAGAAGAACCACAGCAGCTGACATCTGCAGAAGGGATGAGCCAAATGTGCTGAGCCTGGCCCAAACCATGACTTTCAGAATCATGAGCAATAAACCCACTAAGTCTTGTGGGTAGTTTGTAATGCAGCAATTTTGTATGTGTTTATATTCTATATGTGTATATGTAATATAATTTTATGTCATATATTATATATACTATAAATTATAATGTAATGTTATAAATACCATAATGCTACTTATATTTTAATATAATCCTATATATTATATATTATATTATATATAAGATAGCATATACATATATATACACTCATATATATCAGAATAGAGAGTTCACAAACTGATACCATGTAAAAACAAGTATGTGGACACAGTACAGGAAGAGTAAACTATGGCATGAACTTACATTACTAAATTTTGTATTGAAATTACATTTAACAATAATCCATATATAATTTTTTGCAAAGAAAGCTTCCTGTAATATTTCTCAATATAGATTCAATTACATCTGGTTAGGAAAATCATTATCTTGAACCAATAATAAAACTAGAATTTCTTCATCACTAATTTTAGAAGCAGACATAAAAAATGGTGTTGAGTTGACGTTTATGTAATGCTAATGCAAAGAAAAAAATATACACGACGATCAAAGAGAACTAAAACAGAAAGACTGAGCATAATAAAAAGGGGTGGGCAATATATATTATCTATTGTCTGAGATACTTTAATCATGAAGCAGTGTTTATGGAATTAATTCTAAATCAAAGTAGAAAGTGAATAGGATTGAAAAATCTAGCAATCTAGCATTACAAAGGAGACTTTCAGAAACAGACATTGACTTACTGCTTCTGAGGCATGTTAGTCTCTAATTTATACAGTCTTAATTGGCCAAATGTTGGGGCCACTTTTCCTTTAAAGTATAGTTCACTTGCCTAGTTAACATGGCAAGCCAAAGGAACTTAAAAAGACAAACCTATGATGATTTTAAAAATGATTCTCTAGACACTTGGGTGAATATATTATTATTTGTAGCCCAATACCTCAGTTTAAAAAAGGGCAATATTGATCCAACATGAAATAGCATAATTTTGTGATTTACTGAAGAGCTTTTTTATTTACTTAGCAGCTCTCTCTGAGGATCTTTTGTTCTTTTGAATAACATTGAAAAATAAACCTAACAGTGCAGACCCATGCCTCCACCTAAGGGGAAATGTTTTGTTCAAATAGAAATTAACTATCATATTTAGGATTTCACAATGCTAAGTAATACATATGGAATTTCTAAAGTATTCTTTAATGAATAATGAAGTCATTTTAATACCTAAAAAAAAGGGTTTCAAACATTTCAAAGAATCAATTTAATTTGATTTCTCATATTTCCTGCGGCATAACAAAGAAAGGATTATAGCCAACATTGAAGAGAGAAAGTGGAGTTTTAGCAAGAAATCACTATAATTCCCAGAGTTGCAGACAATGCTTTGCTTTCAAATATTCACAAAGGGCATCCTTCAGATTTGGAGGCCACTGAAATAGTCACTGGAGAAGAATCAGAGGGGTATTACGTGTGTATGCCTGAGTACAAGTGTGTGTGTTGGGGAGGGCACAGAAAAGATAGGACAAAGATGATGATGAGGGGCATCTGAAGATGAGGACAAGAAAGAGAAGGACCTTCAAAGCAAATACATGCTTTATCCCTAGAGATGGTCTTACATTGCCAGGCCTCCTACTAACTTGCTTTTTGAAGGACATAAAATGTGTGCTTAACACAGGTTTGCATGACATCAGGAACAGTTGAAGCTTATTCTTAAATGTTGATCTTGGATCAGAAGGAAATCAGTTTTTCCTTTACAACTGACCTGACACAGATGCAGTTGGATTAGAGTTATGCTGAAGACTTATAAGGAGTACTGCAGAATCACTTTTCAGGAAACTGGTTAAGATTAAATTAGCTTTATAGGGAAGGCTTACACATATGGGTTACTTATTCAAAGGAATTAGCAAGGATCCTTTGTAAATAAATTGCTTGTTTTGCCTGTTGTTACCTTAAAAATAATTGAATTAAAAGTGGAAATTAACATATTTTAAGGAAAATATGATTTTGATTTGAATTTTTCCCTAATCTTTAGGAAACGTCAAAATTAGAATCATAATGTCAAAATGAAGGAAGAGTCACAATGATACTTCACTAAATATTCAAACTCACAGATAAATTTCTGGAAAATCTATTCTTTATTACTACTGAATATGTACAAAAGCAAAAGAACAGCATTTGTGGCTACAACATTAAGGCATGAAATTCGGCAATTTTTCTTAAAATTCTGGTGTCAAAGTCAGATCTGATGGAGGCCAACCTGTGACATTTCCCAAAATCTTTTTAGCAAAGAGTTTGGCCATTTTTTCTAATCAGAAAAGTAGTTCATTTTCTTTTTTTGATATGGGTCAGTTAAACACAGAGAAATCATTAGAATTAATTTGCCTAGTCAAAGGCAATCTTTATTGCAAAAGTCCCATAATATCACGTTACAGGGGCATTTTGGCAGTTTTTAGTTCTGCTATATTCAAACTACACTTTCCAAAATGGAGTCAACAAATGGCCTTATATATTATAATTTGGGTTCTGTAGTAAAAATTGAAACAACAAAACCTAGGATTAAGTATTCTATTATAAATTAGTGTTCATACAAACTGCCTAGATTTCTGTGAATAAAAGCAAATCCTTAAATTTAGGGGTCCCTGATTTTAAAATAGTTTCTAAAATAAACTTAACCAAGGAGGTGAAAAAGATCTACAGTGAAAACCATAAAACAATATTGAAAGCAATTAAGAAAAGACCAATAAATGGCAAGATAGCCCGTGTTAATGGATTGGGAGAATATTGTTAAAATGGCCATATTACCCAAAGCAATCTACAGATTTAATGCAACTCCTATCCAAATACCAATGACATTCGTCACAGAAATAGAAAAAATAATTCTAAAATTCATATGGAACCACAAATGATCAGAAATAGTCAAAGCAATCCTGATCAAAAAGAACAAAGCTGAAGGCATCACACTATCTGACTTCAAAATATACTACAAAAGCTACAGTAACCAAAACAGTATAGCACTGGCATCAGACCTTATAAATATGTACAATTACAGTGTGTCAATTAAAAATCATATTGATTATAAATATTTTATTCAGATTATTCAGTTGACTTTTGTCTCAGTAATAGTTGTTGTAACCCAAAGGCAGATTATATGTTTTCATCAGATAGTTCTGATTTAAACTAGTCTCTGTTTTCATTAGACTTTGATAATAATGTTTCCTCATAGAATTTCTTGTCATTGAAAAAATGGAATGTTAAAAACAAAGAATATCTAAGGACATTTAGTTTACATTATGGGGTAGCACAAACTAATAATTAGGTCTTAGAGAAATTGAACTCTTTTAATCTATCTCCTAAAAATTTGACACATTTTGGACATTGCTTGATTTTATTCATTTTTGTTAGCAGATTTCAAGGGCTAAGGATTTGTTTCATTATACTTCATCTTTGCTCAATGCACGGATTATCTTATTAAATTTTTCAAGTGTCTTTTATAATTATTTTTCAGCAAGCACAAATAAAAATATATATCATAATTATCTTTGAATTATTGGGGATAAAATATGACTATAATTAAATAATATTAATATTCAGTTTTTAATGTTTATAAGGTATAATGATTTAGTAAATTTGGGATGTATAATTAGTGATCTATGGGTAATGACTAGCCTGAAAATTTTTTCCTTGCAGATTTTTAAAAATTATAAAATTTCACATACATTTATATTGAGGCTTTCTTAAAAATAAGATGATGTGACAATACAGGCCCGACATTCTTGCCCAGGAAAGATGGGCTACAGCTGAGAAGTGCATAACACCCTTAGACAGTGCTTGTGCTCTGAGAAATGTCACAGTTTTCACCAATTCTGTCGTCTAAGTTTCCTACCCACCTCATTTCTATTACCTACCTGACCTTTGAAAGTATTTGTAAGAATTATGTTTTCAAAACTGAGTCACATTTTATCTCTGATATAATAAAGTAACTTCTCATATAATTGATATTTAATATTTGATCTGTTTTAAAAATTCCCACAGGAAAGATTTAATATTGCTGAAAAATAAATAATAGAAATCAGATGTCGGAATAGTCAGTATTTGTATAAAAATGAACTTTGTATGTGTTAGGAACTTCTTTAACCCGGTTTCCAATTCAACCAGTCCACCTTTCACTCTATTTCTGCACAGTCAGCTTTCTGAAGGTAAATATCCTGACAGCATCTCACCAGCACTGTACTTCTGTCCCTGACTTCCTGATCCTTCCAAGCACTCAGCCATGCACAACCTACAAAGTGTAAGGGGCTAAATGCTTCAGGGGGATGACTCTTGATTAATGGGAGATGGCAGTTGGCAAATAAAAGTTCCCTCTTCTATCCTTAGGGTGCACAATTTTGAGGTGCCTTTCATCTTTAAAAAGTCTCGGTGTGATAAATAAGGCCCTAGTTGCCCTAAGCAGAGACCAACTATTTAACTCACCCTTCAGTAGGCTTTCACTCCTTCATGGTTTTACTCCTTCCATTTTCCCAGCTCCTTCTGAACTCTGAGGTCCAAAATAAACTAACTGCATTTGGCCCAGTCTTAGGCTTTGTTTTTCAAGGAAAAGGACGAAGACACTGGATATGTTGAACCCCTTAATTAGGATTTATAGCTGACGATACTGACATACCAGTAAGAATTAAACCCTCTCTAATTTCATCCTTGATTTTTGGATGGAGTTTACAGAAGCATCCTACAAGAATTTAATTAATTCTCTTGGTAAGATGCAAATATTTTAATAACTTTTATACTTATTAAATATATTAATTATGAGAACTCTTTTAAGAAGGCATGTGTGTATGTTGTTCCCCTGTTCAAGAATACTGGATTTTAGGAATTAAAAAAAAGCAGGAGTTGGAATATTTATGAACATTTAAATATTTAGCAGAGTCATTAATTTTATACAGCATATATGAATACATTTTCAGTCAAGCAAATCTGTGCAGCAGAATTTTCCATGCCAGTTCCTATAAACTTGCCCCTTGGTCCTTGTATACCAAAGAACGGTAGTAAGGCAGGAAAAGCCTATCTGTGGTACCTAAATCATAGAAATAGTGTGAAAAAAGAAAGAATGTTAGGAAAGCTACTCCGTGCTTTGACTACTTTCTTCATCCTTTTCTTTATCATTTGCATGATGTATAGCATGATGTAGATTTTTTTATTTCGTTGGAAAATATTATCGCACTTTCTTAAAGCAATGTAATCAACTATAATACTTTTAGGGCAGTCTGACTCATTGGGGCACTATATTCTCTTCACATTATGTGTTTATTTGGCAGAGGGTTGGAAGGGCAATGCTAAAAATGGAAGACGAACCGTGAAATAACAGGAAATTATTTCTTCCACCTAACAGATTTTGTCACATAACTAAAGATCACTCTTTGAAATTCTATGTTTTTAACTATTCTTCTTGGAATTATTTCTAATAACGTATCATTACCTATTTTACTCATGACTTTTATAAAACAAGATGAATAAAATATATGATTTTTGATGGTAGTGTCTCTGATGTTATTGACTGAATAGTTATGACAATGATGTTCTCAGGGAGTTTACGATGCCCTTTAAGTCTTTTTGTGTCCATACACACTCATCGTTTAGCTCTAACTTATTAGTGAGAACATGTGGTGTTTGTTTTTTCTATTCCTGACATACTTCACTTAGGATAATGGTATCCAGTTTCATTGAAGTTGCTGCAAATGACATTATTTCATTCTTTTTTCATGGCCAGTACTCCATTGTATATGTTTATAGACAAAATTTTCTTTACTCATTCATGTATTAGTGGGAATGTAGGTTGATTCCGTATCTTTGCAATTATAAATTGTGCTGTGATAAATATTTGAGTACAGGTATCTTTCTGATAAAATGATTTATTTTCCTTTGGGTAGACACCCAGTAGTGGGAATGCTGCATTGGATACTAAGTCTACTTTTAGTTCTTTGAGGAATCTCCATATTGCTTTCTATAGAGGTTGTATTAATTTGCAGTCTGAACAACAGGGTATAAGCATACTTTTTTCTCTACACCTCCACCAGCATTTGCTGTTTTTTGATTTTTTAATAATGGCCATTCTGACAGGGGTAAAGAGGTATCTCATTGTGGTTTTAATTTGCATTTTCCTAATGATTACTGATATCGAACATTTGTTATATTTTTGGCCACTTTGGCTATTTGTCTTATTTTGAAAAAAATTCTGTTCGTGTCTTTTGCCCTTTTTTGGATAAAGTTGTTCATTTCTTGCTGCTTTAGTTGAAGTCTTTGTAGATTCTAGAAATTAGTTCTTTCTCAGATGTATAGCTTGTGAATATTTTATCCCATTCTGTAGGTTACCTGTTTATTCTGTTTATTTTCTTTACTGTGCATAGCTTTTTGATTTAAGTAAGTCCCATTTATTTATTTTTGTTGATGCTCTAATTTGCTTTTGGGTGCTTAGTCATAAATTATTTTCTTAGGCCTATGTCTAGAAGAGTTTTTCCTATGTTTTCTTCTAGAATTGTTATGGTTTCATGTCTTATATTTAAGTATTTAATCTATCTTGAATTAATGTTTGTATATGGCATATGTTTGTATATGTTTGTATTTTGTATATGTATATGTTTCATTTTTCTGCATCTGTCTAACCAATTTTCCCAGCACCATTTACTGATTAGGGCATACTTTCCACAGTGTATGTTTTGTCTGGTTTGTCAAAGATCATTTGGTTGTAGCTATGATTTTATTTCTGGGTTCTCTATTCTGTTCCACTGGTCTATGTCTCTACTTTTATACCAGAACCATGCTGTTTTATTATCTATAGCTTTGTAGTATAATTTGAAATCAGGTACTATGATGCTTCCAGATTTGTTCTTTTGCTTAAGATTGCTTTGGCTAGTCAGGCTCTTTTTTGGTTCTAAATAAAGCATAGGATTATTTTTTTTTAAGTCTGTGAAATAAGATGTTGGTATTTTGGAGGGAATTGCACTGAATTTGTAAATAGCTTTGGGTAGAATGGACATTTTAGCAATGTTGATTCTACCAATCCATGAGCATGGATTTTTTCCCATTTGATTGTGTCATCTACAATTTCTTGCATTAGTGTTTTACAGTCCTCCTTCTGGAGATCTTTCACTGTCCTGGTTAAATATATTCCTCAATATTTTATTTTATGTGTAGCTAGTGTAAATGGTATTCGGTCCTTGATTTGACTCTCTGCTTGACTACTATTAGTATATAGAAATGTTACTGATTTGTGTACAGTGATTTTATAACCTGAAGCTTTGCTGAATTTATCAATTCTAGGAGTCTTTTGGTAGAATCTTTAAGGTTTTCTAGATACAGGATCATATTGTCAACAAATAAGTATAGTTTGACCTTCTCTTTCCTGATTTGGATGCCTTTTATTTCTTTCTCTTGCCTGATATCTCTGATGGCTAGGACTTCCAGTATTATGTTGAATAAAAGTAGAAACAGTGAGCACCCTTGTCTTTTTCCAGTTCTTACAGGAATGCTTTCAACTTCTCCATTCAGTATGGTGTTGGCTGTGAGTTTGTAATATGTGGCTTTTATAATCTGGAGTTATGTTCCTCCTATGCCTAGAGTTTGTTGAAGGTTGTCATCTTGAAAGACTGCTGGACTTTATCAACAGTTTTTTCTGAAACTATGGAGATAATCATATGGTCTTTGTTTTTGTTTCTGTTACTGTGGTGAGCCATATTTATTGATTTGTATATGTTGAATCATCTTTGCATTCCTGGGATATAACGACTTGATAATGGTGAATTATCTTTTTGATGTGCTGCTGAATTCAGTTTGCTAGTGTTTTGTTGAGAATTTTTGCATCTTGTTCATAACAGTATTTGTCAGTTTTCTTTTTTTTGTGTCAGGGTTTTTTATCCCCATGCCAATAGTTCTGAGACCACTAGGATTTTTAATAGATATATTTCAAGTTTTTATAACTCCATTATTTTCTCTATTATCTGGCAGATTGAAAAATCTGTTTTAGTAATCCTGCTTGAATGTTCTTCCATCTTGGGAATTAGACTATCACACTTTTGAGAATTGGCTGAACTTGTTTAAAATGTAAATTATTCACCAACATCTGACTCATATTTTTAATAAAAATAGATTGTGACATCTCTTGCAACTTGTGATAATAGGGTAGGTTGATATAATATTGGACTGAGAATTACTGCTCCAGCTTCAAACTTCATAGCTATCCCGAGGTGGGATGCTGGTCCCTTAACTTGGCAAATGCCTATTGGTAAACGAAGTCTTGATTATTGATTTAATCATTTCAAGTGTTTCTACTTCTTACAGTATTGCATTAATAGGAAGCTTAAAAAGTGGAAATTCATTGTGTCAGAGTTATGGAGGCAAGGTGTTTGCAGCGTTGGTTCCTTGTGAGGCCTGCGTAGGAAAGGTCTGTGGCAGGCCTTTCTCCTCAGCTTATAGATGGCTGTCCCCCATGTTCAAATGTCATTCTCCCTGCATGCATGTCTCTGTGTCCAAATTTCCTCTTCTTTTGAGGCTATCAATCATATTAAAATAGAGCTCATCCTAATGAACTCATTTAACTCGATTATCTCTATAAAGAGCCTATCTTTAAATAAGGTCACATTCTGAGGTATTAGGAGTTAGGATTTCAACATATAATTTTTCTTTTTTTAAAACTTATTACCAGTGCCTACAGCCAAAGACTACTATGCATTTAACAAATATTTAAAACATAATCCATCTAAGCATAATGTTAGTGATCTGGGACATAACCATGAAGACATGTTCTGTGCCACTGAGGAATAAATAATTTCATTCTGTTATTATAGAATATTTACTAAAATAAAGTTCCTTCTGCCTTCTTTCTAAATTTGCATTATGCGATGATCATGATAGTTTCTGTAGCTTTACTGCTATGCAATAAGTTGTAAGTATTGCTAACTATATTCTTGCAAATGCAATATGGCATCATCAGTTTCATAACATGCTAAAGTTGAATGATGAGTTATTCAATGTGAATTTGTTGTATCAGTCTTAAGTGCACTGGCTATCGCAGGGACAGATGCTAGCCAAAATTCTATCTCTGTGAGAACGCAGTTAAATTTTATGAAGAACAGAATCAGCAATGTGAATTATTGAAAGACAACTTCTGTAGGAATGCAGTGTTTCTATGTGATATTGTGTCAAATCAAAATGACTTGAATATTTCTTTGCAAGGTAAAACTGTCTATTTATGATATATGGCAAAAAATTCAAGCATTTTGAAAAGAAATGCTATCTTTTTAAAAATATTTCTTCTTCAAAAGGAAATTTTGCATGAACATTTTCCCCAGTTAGTAAAGGTATTGATGAGCAGGATGATATATGTGAATTTGAAGAATATGCTGTTATACACTGATTAGACAATACAACGAGAGGTTCACTGACTTTAAGAATCATGGCATCACACTCAAATTAACATTTCAGCCTCACCTGGTTGATATCACCAAGGCATCTGAAGAGCTACAGGTGGAATTGACTAAGCTTTCAGTAGATGACAATTTAAAGTCATTGTTTGATGCTAAGAAAAATCCAATTGAAATATGAAAAATGCAATAGAATACTCATGCCTTTGGCAACATGCCCCCCAAATACTTTCTTGCTTTTCAACCACTTTTTGCTGGGAATCTACATTCTCCTACCTATCCCAAATCAAGATACCCTTAAGGTCACAAATGACTGATACCCATCTATAGGATCAACTGAAACTATAGACCTCCATCCTGCAATCAAATACTCAAATGCTTTCCAGCAAAAAGCAGACATAACAGTCATTAAAAGATTAGTTAACTTTAAAATTAAATAGTTTTCATTTTTTGAAATTATCAAGTACATAATAGATTTTTACAAAATAATGTAGATTATTAAGTACATCTAAATGAAGTTTCTTGAATGCAGCCTTATTTGATTACAACTAAATTAATGAGGCCTGTTCTCTTTATTTTCCCCAAACCACCCATTCTCTCCATAGCAGGAAGGACAGTGGGAAGGGCTATTTCCTTCAGGGGAAACTCCACCCTCACTCACAGGATGTGGGCAGATGTTTGGAGAGTTTGGGGTTGTTTTTTGTCTTCTGTGTGTTTTTTGGGCATAGACAAGGCAATTCCATAGTTTTCAATATATTTCCCAAAATCGGTGCTGTTCTGTCTAAAATAAAATCATGTGGGGAAAGGCAAAAAAAAAAGAAAAAAAAAAATCATATACCCAAATGCAAGACAAATACAAATCCTGAGATCACCGCAAAACAAAAAAAAGTAAATACATTAATGAGGCCTTCCAATATAAAAAAGTTCCCCATCCCTGTATCAACTGAAGGCTGCCTGTAGACAGGACTCAGCCTGGACTGCAGCTGGGCAACAAGCCCATCCTTGAAGTGGTGTGGGTGACGCATTACTGTGTGCATCACAGCCATCTCTAAGAGGCTGAGGCATAGGAGGTTGTACGTTAGGGAATAAAGTCTTCTTGGAGAAAATGCAGCTTAAACTAGAAAGATAAATAGGAAGAAGGCAGGTAACAAAGGTAGAAATGAACTTCCAGACAAAAGGAAGAGTATGGGTAAAATTCTCTAAAGGACAGCGAATGCTCTGTATCAAGAGAGTGGAAAGTATCTGAGGTTAGCTGGAGCACAGAGTTCAGGGGCTTCAAAAGGCAAGAGGTGATGTTGGAAAGACACTTATCTCAGGAATAACCAAGCTGCTTCTTCCATGGTAATATATCTAGAAGGGTATCAATACAACATTTTACACTAAAATCTGAATCAATCAGCCCACCTCGAAACAATTTAGAGTTAAAATTGAAAAAAAAAAATCAACTTCTCTAAAATGTATGAATTTGGTACTAATTCCATTTCCGAATATCTATCCTAAAAAAAATCATTATATAAAGAGCTATTAGGCTACCAGGCTACCACTCAGCCTTTGCAGAATGATGGCATGTTAAGGAATATTGTTCTAAGTGATAAAATTGCTCCTGCTGAAACCACCACCTACATGTCATGATATGTTAACAATAGTAGAGGTGTTTTCCTTTGTTTGGGATTCTCCTTAGCTATTACCCAAAATAAGTTGTGGAAAATATTTAAAAATATATTTTATTGGAAATACGCTCACTTCCAGAGCTTTAAGACAGGAATCTATACATTCTCTTAGACTTAGAATTCTGTAATGCTACTGGTGTCCCCTAATTTTATTATAGCCACAGTTCCTTTCGCCTCAGCTCATTACAGAGACAAATATCCGTTAGTGACAGGTAACTTTTCATTCTAATGCGCCTGTACTACTGATATCCGGGCCTCTGAGATATTCTATTTTGCACCTGAAATTAGTTTCTGTGTTACAGCTCTGAACGTGTGATAAGAAAACAGATACTGTAATTTAGATAAACTCCACTAAATGGCTTGACTGAAATAAAGCCCAAATGAAGGTATAAATGGCTGAAGTGATTAAGACTGTCAAGTTCTCTGGGGTACTGTTAGAGAAGAAAATAGCTGATGGATTATTATTTATCCATGAATGTGAGTTTGGGGGATTTAATTAAAGATGTTCTATTATATCTTTCAAAAGCTATTTGAAGCTGTAAATCAAAAGCTGCAAAAACAGAGAATGTTGCCACTGATTAAAAAGCCAGATCTCTGGCCATACAGGGAATGCCCTCTTTTGGGGTACTTTAAGGTTTCTATTTAGTGTTTTATCCTATAGATGAATGATAATAAATAGAGAGAATATTGTTAGTGTAATTATTTCCTTAAGAAATTATTTGAGCCATTCTGGTGTGTATGTGTTTATACATTTATATCCACATATGTAATACATGTGTATCAGATATCCATATATGTGTGCACACATGTATTTGTTTTTGCCTAGTATTGTCTTTTAAAATATCTTTAAACATAAACCTCCAAAATACACCACAAGCAGAATTATGCTACGAAATATGTGTCATAGGCGAAAATTGAACTTCATATAAAATGAATTTAAAATTTTTATAATAGGACCATTTTATGCCCTTAATCCTTATTTCTTTGTAAGAAAACTTAAACTGTTATTAAAACATAGTGAAAGTACTATACAGGTTAACTATACCTGGGCAAATCACATGGCATAAATGAATAAATAATAGACATAGATGAGATCCCAAATGGCCAACTACTCTGTTCCCTTACCTCTGATTAGGATTCTTACATGTATGCTGTTATTAAACCACTTCAGAGACTAAACATGAGCGACTATTTTGTAGATGACAAAGGATGATCATGATTCTTTGACATCACTTGCAGTGAAAGGTGGTGCCTATTTTTGCTCCTTGTGAATCTGGGCTGGCCAGTGGTGGTTTGGACTAATAGAGTGTGGCAGAAGTGACACTTTGCCAGATCAAGGCCCAGCCTGTGAGGGCACCAGGAGTTTCTGCTTTGGCCTATTGGAGGCCTGACCTGCTAGGTGAGAAGTGTGACTACTGGGCTAGAAAGACCCCATGGGGAAGCCATGGGGGGGGGGGGAGGGACACAGGAGAACTGGCTTTCCAGCTGTTCTCACCAAGGTGCCAGACATCACTGAAACCATCCTGGATCTTCTAGGCCAGCCTGGTTACCAACACAGTTGGCACCTAAGGAATAAACAAAAAGTGCCAGGCTGAGCTCTCTGGGGTCCTGGCCCTCAGTTTCAGTACAAAGATGATGTTTGAAGTCATTGAGTTTTAGAATATATTGTTACACAGCAGTGGATAACTGGAAAAATCTTGAAAGTAAGACTGAACATGCACCTGTATTCATTAATGTTTTTGAACTTATAAGTAATAGTTTTTGTCTAATGTACATAATACCAATTTCTCTGACTGCTGGTAGTGGCAAAATAAAACCATATAGATTTTATCTTCATTATGGCTTGAGTCAAAAAGAAATATGATTTAACTACTTCTTAAGTAAGCCTGTTTTGTCAAATGCTGTATAATCAACTTGAAATTATTCAGTTTTGATTTGGTTTTGCTGTTTATTTATACTTTCAGTACTCAACATGTTCTTGAATTTTTGTGCCCACTTTTCTTTCTTTCTGAACAACTAATATGAAAGGAGGGTAGGATATAATAATGGTTTTTAGTTTTATGTTTTAAATAAATCAGAGAATTTATGGGAGAAGATACATTAAAATAATAAAATGCCTCAGGTGGATATGAAAAGTTCCTGTGCTTATTTTTTTGTAAGGTTTTCATCTGAATTACTAAATGTAAATTCTTCAATAATCCCTTCTATGTGGTCTCATCCTTAATTCTGAGACCCAAAGGACAAGAACTATGTTCTGAGATACCATGCCTCTGCATTACAGTCTAGAATAAGCACAAGCTCAATATACTGAAAGAATGAATTAACTTGATTCAAATGGTTGCCTGTGCTCTTCTAAACACACATGTTTTTATGAATATTATAGCATTTCAGCTATAAGGTATAGGAGATAGGCACTATTCTTGGTCCTTTTTTAGTCTTTCCAAGGAGACCTGACCCCAAGAGTAAAGAGTAGGGTAGGAGTTACAGGTGATAAAAAAAAAATAGCCTTTTTCCTTTTCTGACTAGTCTAAGAAGCTTTTTAATATTTGCTTTTAGAAATAGCACAGCAACTCCTAGTAATTTCCTATATGTTGCACCACAATTGGTCACAGTATAGCAAAAGTATTCAAAAGGAAGAAAATTCTCCATTTTAAACCCATAGAAGAGTTCAATCAATCGATATATTATTGTTTTATAAAGAAGCACTCTGTAGCAGTGTTTCTCAGCTTGGTGCTATTGATACTTTAGACCAGATGATTTGCAATAAAGCAGTCTTGTACACTGCAAGATTATTAGCAGCATTCCTGGTTTTACACTGGGTGCTATTAGTGTTTTTACAACCAAGATGTCTCCAGACACTGACACATGTCACTTGGGTGAAGGGGCAGAGAATGAAACTCCAAGTGGCTGAGAATCACTGCCCTACAGCTATTGCTAAGTGTTGCTGGGTTTCACTAAATTTGCATATGACTGAATATTAGGAAGAAACATATATATTTAAAAAGTACATATTTCTATATATAATTTTTTAAAACATAGAAATATATTTATGTTAAAATATTTTAATTCATGACAGTTGCAAATTATGCCACATGTAAACAAATATTTGATCTATACAAATATTAAATTGATCATTTAAAGAATAATATGCTTAGGTGGAAATTAAATGCAAAATGACCCTACTTTCCCTATCCTCTATTTGTATCATTTGATTAAACAATTTTAACTAATTTTCTTGCTTCGTTGTATGTATCTTACAATGTTGGTTTAAATTGCCTTGGATCAAAGTAAATAATAGGTGAGTGAGGAACAAACACAGAAATAAACAAATGAATTGGCATGTGGCATGAAAATATGGGAAGTTTTTACACTTGTTAATATTTTGTAAGTTTGGTTCATGAAGATTTTTTTTTTTTTTTTTTTTTTTTGAGACAGAGTCTCGCTTTGTTGCCTGGGCTAGAGTGCCATGGCATCAGCCCAGCTCACAGCAACCTCAAATTCCCAGGCTTAAGCAATCCTCCACCCTCAGTCTCCCGAGTAGAGTAACTGGCACTACAGGTGCTCGCCACCATGCCCAGCTAATGTTTTCTACTTTTAGTAGAGATAGGTCTTGCTCTTGCTCAGGCTGAAGTTTGGTTAATGAATCTTAATTGATATCAGCTTTTCAATTACAGACTATTCTGGATGATAAATGAGTAGGCCAAACTATAATCAATTCGTGTGTCTCTATCACGATCCTAGAACCATGTGCTCATGCTTCTTACCTACCATACTTAGCTTGTCTGTCCCATGGTTATCCATGTGAATTGACAATACAAAATTACAGCTAGTCTGTTATGCATGTCACTCAGGAACTGATTTATGCACATCACTGAGGAATCTATTTCTCTAAGATCTGGGGAAAATGGTTCTTTCTTTTTTACATTTTTCCCTTGTGGTTGGTTAATCCTTAGAGCAAGATTCTCATTTGTCTTCATAGAGGTTGCTTGAGGTGCTTACAAGTGACAGAAAAGTGCAGTGGAAATAATATTACCTTTGATGGTAGGAACTGTTGTGCTTGTACAAGTTCAAATGTGTAAGAAATTGTTCCTTAATGATTAATACTTTTTAGAAATAAGGAAATGAGAAAAGTAAGCTCCATCTAGCAAGCTCTTCCATAAAGTTAATTCTACTGAATTTAAATAACTACCTTTTACTTTAAATAATGTCCTTTTTGTTTTTATTTATTCATATATCTTGGATGGATAAAACATTCTTTTATGAAATAAATGCTGTAAGAGGTGGTAGATGATATTTTGCTTGATATTCTGTTGTATATTTTCACATGGCTCCTCTAATATGGTCCTCTAAACAAAACAGAACACTATGTTGAGAAACACAGAGTCTGGGAAAAATTACACTTAAAATTCTCTTAGTTATAATCAAGACAACTCAAATTCCTAAAGAACTTATGTGCATCTGCCCTCTCAAGTGCTGAGATTCTAAACATATGTCTCCTACCAGCCACACTATGGAAAAAGAAAGAGTACTTTATCTTCCCATTGCACCTAGC
The DNA here is from genome assembly GCA_963574435.1 of Cheirogaleus major. Classification (NCBI taxonomy): domain Eukaryota; kingdom Metazoa; phylum Chordata; class Mammalia; order Primates; family Cheirogaleidae; genus Cheirogaleus; species Cheirogaleus major. Next base: position 15,895 of record CAUYPO010039604.1, read on the forward strand.
CCTGGGACCCGCCCACTTAAAACACTCGAAAGAGAAGAAATTCCCATTTCGAAAACGCTAAGCTGGGTCTTGTACCCAACCTGCTTCATACCTGCTGAGAGTTTCGTGAGGTTTTAACATTAGGAATCAATGTGACCTTTAGAAAATCAGTCCATCTACCTGAGATTATTTCTTCATATACTCATTTCTTCAATTAATATTTACGGAGGGCATATGATCAACCACCCAGTCAATGTCATTGTCAGTGGTGACATAGAAGGGAAGGCAATAGATAAAAATCCCTATGCTCAAGGGATCTCTAGTAAAAGGGGGCATATAAACATAGCTAAAGAAATAAAACATGCCATTCGGTGACAGTTGCTATAGAGTGCTAGGATGGGGCAGATAATTATATTTTAAATATGCTTATCATAGAAATCGTCACTGAAAAGGGAACATTTAAGCAAAGACCAGGAAACTGAGAGAAGAGTGTTCCAGGGAAGGGAAAAATGAGTTTCAGGCCACTGGGGTAGGAAAGTGCCTGGCATGTTCAAGCAGCAGCCAGGAGGTTAGCACTGCTGGGCCCGATTAAAGAAGGCGCTGAGTGGTAAGAGGTAAGATCAAGGAGATACCCAGGGCTCAGGGCACACAGAAGCTTGTAGCCTGCATTACCTTTGATTTTTGGAGAAACAGGCTACTACTGAAGGGTTCTAAACAGAGGAGTAATATGAACTGACTTGTGTTTTAACAGGTTCACTGTGCTTCTGTGATAGAAACAAGTATCTGACAAAGGGCTGATAACTAGAATCTCTATAGAACTCAGGAAAATCAGCAAGAAAAAAAATCAAACATTAAAAAGTGGGCAGAAGACATGAACAGAAAGTTTTCAAAAGAAGATAGACTAATGACCAAAAAACATATGAAAAAAGTGTTCAACATCTCTAATCATCAGGGAAATGCAAATCAAAACCACAATGAGAAAGGCTTTTATCAAAAAGTCCCAAAATAACAAATGTTGGCATGGATGTAGAGAGATAGGAACACTCCTACACTGCTGGTGGGACTGCAAACTTGTACAACCTCTATGGAAAGTAATATGGAGATACCTCAAATAACTAAAAGTAGAACTACCATTTGATCCAGCAATCCTACTACTGGGCATCTCCCCAAAGGAAAAAAAGACATTCTATAATAAAGACATCTGCATTAGAATGTTTATAACAGCACAATTCATAATTGCAAAGATGTGGAAACAACCCAAGTGTCCATCAATACATGAGTATATTAATAAAATGTGGTATATGTATACCATACTCAGCCACAATAAACAATGGTGAACTAGCATCTCTTGTATTATCCTGGATGGAGCTAGAGCCCATTTTACTAAGTGAAGTATCAGGAGAATGGAAAAACAAGCACCGCATGTACTCACCATCAAATTGGTACTAATTGATCCACACTTATGTGCACATATAGAAGTAACATTCATTGGGGATAAGGCAGGTGGGAGGGGGGAGGAGCGAATGGGTAAATTCATACCCAATGGGCAAGGTGTGCACTGTCTGGGGGATGGGCACACTTGTAGCTGTGACTCAGGCAGTGCAAAGGCAATATATGTTACCTAAACATTTGTACCTCCATAATATTCTGAAATTAAAAAAAAAAGAAAGAAAGAAACAGGCTATAGAGAAGAAAGGGAGAAGGTCACAACCAGGCAGGACCTCCTTGCATTTAAATCAGGGTGGTAACAGTGTAAGTAGTAAGAAGTGGTAAAATTCTGGAAAATAAAAGGGTTGAATTACATTTATTCATTTAATCAAAAAATTAATAAATGCATTAGATGCAATAAGAGTTACACATACAGTGGGGAAGAAAACAGACCAGCTCTTACTTGCATGGGTCTGGTATCTAATGGGGGCCTTTATGATCCAGGTCAGCACTAAAATTCTCAATACAGTTCAGAATTATCCACAAAATTTACTCTTTTTGACATGGGGGGATAATATACACATACATGCACACACACACATACACATACATCATGTTGTGTGTGAATGGTGTTGTGATTAAAAAGCAGGGTGGCTAATGGATGAGGTTGCTAATTATTGTCTTATCTTCATCAGCATCTCAAAAAGAAGCCACTGAAAAAGGAGAATTGTGCATCTAAAAAAATGTTAGTCATCTGTGCAGATGTCTGCTCTTTCTGAGGAATTCCTATCTCCACTTTCAGCTTCGCAAAGCATGTCTCTTTATAGACCATATTATTAATGAAATGGAAAAGAATGTGCAAGAAAGCCTGCTGTTGTCTGAAATTATCTTTACTTCTATACTGCCACTGGCAATAACTGTCTCCTCTCCATAATTCCGGAACAGTGAATTCCTTCTTTACCAGATTAAAAGCAAAACAACAAAAACAAAACATAACAACAAACACACGGAAAAAAATAACTTACCGTTTTGGAATTAACCTTATATGTGTCATCTTAGAATACTGCTGATATGTACAACTCTTAGGCAATTCAATTTTTTTAAAAAAACACAAGATTATTTCAAAGATTATTAGCAGAGTATCTGATGATTAAAGCAATTCTCCATCTTGTGTATTCTCCCAAACATAATCGATCAGTGAGAAATTTGAAATGTTATCATTTTCTAAGCTACCAGTAGTGAACTCGAGCTGCTAGATGGATGTCACCTGTGTGATGGCGGGTCAAAATGGTCTGGGAAACTGAGAGGATATAAGGGACTTGCCCTAATGAGCAACAGCCTCTGTGTGGGAGAGTCATCAATGTTTCCATGAGGTCCTCCAGTAACCCTTTTGTCTAGATTTAGAACCAGAGTCCTTGCAAGCACATAGAGTATAAGAGAGGAGCTCCACATTTACTCATTCACATTGTTCTAGAAACAAAGCTAAATGCTTTTTGTATATATAATTGTTTTTGGATGTGTATTCAGGCATAGCTCCAGTATATCTTATAGCAGTTGTTCTTAATAAAGAGTATACATCAAAATTAATTTTAGAGTTTGCTATAAAAAAAGCATATGCAAATTCTTATCCTAGATATGGATATTCTGATTCAGCAGATATGGCATGATGCCCAAACATTCACATTATGAAGATGTTCCCCAAAGCTTTGTTTCTGTAACTTGATTGATTCTCCTAGTAGAAACAATTTAAAAAGCAAGACGAAAAAATTTAAAATATATATTAAATCTATGTATATATTATATATGTATATAGATACACAAATCATATATACACATCTTTTTAACGTATCACTGAGCTGGAAAGACAAAGAACTCACAGAGGTAAAAATAAATAAATAAATAAAGTGAAAGCAGGAATTGTAGAAGTTTAGTAAATGCCAAAGTCAGCTTTTCCCCTCTTGGTATCTTCAAATCTTGGTATCATTAAGTTTCTGGTTACAAGGTGCAGTACAAGGGAGATTAAAGTCCAAGTTTCATTCCATGCAGGGAGTATATTAGAAGACTCCATATAAAGTTTAGACCCCAAGGGATAGCAACTCAGTATAGTTTAAAGAGAACTAAGTACAGAAGGCTACAAGAAGAAAATTCATCTGTCTTGACTTTGGCATTAAATAGATAAAAAACATAAAATTAAAACAAGAAAAAGAAACTCCACAAAGCTTTAATAATGATAAGCTGGAATTCATGTAATTCTTCCGTTTGTTCCAATTTTTATGTTATCTGCATATGAATAACAACATCATGAGAAGAATTTAGAGTAGATGCCAGTTTGGTAGGTTCCATTGGTAACTATGAGATCAATGGCAAATTTTCACTGAACAAAGTCTAGCTTCAAAAGGCATCAAATGATATCCTAAGAAAAACACTTCCTGGAAACATGTGCTTGTGGTGAAAAATTACAAAATAAAAAGCAAGGTGACATGATGACAGCAAGCAGATATAAAAGTTAGAAGACTTTTGATATCCAAATTAACAAGAGATAGTACAGAGAATAAAAATAATTATCAAATATATTATAGAAAGTAGTTTCTAGAATTATTGAAAGACGTTACTCACACCCAGGAAACCCAAAGAATTCCTAGCTGGAAAAGCAAACAAACAAAAATATACACCTAGCACTTTATAATAATAAAGCTGAACACCAATTCCAAAGAGATATTAAAAGCAATAAAATAGAAAAGACACATCAACTTAAAATATGTCATTTAAAGAGATAGCTATCTTTTTTATAGACTGTCTTTTTTTGTTTTGGGTAAATACCCAGTAATGGGATTGCTGGATCAAAATGGCAGGCCTACTTTTAGTTCTTTGTGGTATCTACATACTACTTACCATAGAGGATGTACTGGTGAACAAATATCTCTTGTATTAACCTGCATGGAACTGGAAACCATTCTAAGTGAAGTATCACAAGAATGGAAAAACAAACACCACGTACTTATCATTAAATTGGAACTAATAGATCAACACTTATGTGCACATATGGAAATAACATTCACTGGAAATCAAGCAGGTGGAAGGGGGGAGGGAAGGTATGGGTAAATTCACACCTAATGGGTACATTGTACACTATCTGGGTGATGGGCACACTTACAACTTTGACTCAAAGGGTACAAAAACAATTTATGTAACCAAAATGTTCGTACCCCTGTAATATTCTGAAATAAAAAAGAATAAAGAGATAGCTATCATTTTATCAGCAAAAATGGAAACCAGATTGCAGTAGAATAATATTTTTAATGTGCTGATAGAAGGTGACTTTCAACCTAGAACTCTGTACCCAGGAAAAGTATCTTTTAAAAATAAAAATGAAATAATAGCTTTTACTACCAACCATATCTCACTAAAACAAATTTAAATAAAAATAAATCCTTCTAAACTGAATGTATACATTCAAGCATGAATGATTAGCAAAAATACTGGTGAATATATGAATATATTTAAGTAAACATGAAAGTACATATCAATAATGAATATGGTAAAATAAGAAAAGAGTGAAAAATATCTAAACATCATAGACACTGGAGGAGGACAGAAAAAATTCCCATAGCTAACATGTTCATCTGTATGCAGTTATCACTCTTAAATAAATTGTCTGCTAATAAATTCTTTCTCTGATTCATTTTTTGATCCTTGATTTGCTAAGGAGTACAGACTTAAAGGTCCCTTGTGTAAATTATTAAAAGCTAAAGTTAATGATCTGCTGCATGACAAAATTATATTAAGTTTACATATCCCTAAAATAAAATGCAAAAATAATAATTTATTTAATGTTTACTAGGGAAAATGAAATTTCTTAAAGTATATTAAACTATTTCTACTCCAGGAATGTTCCAAATATTGTTTGCTCAAACACTTGAGATAAATTCCAAAATAAGCCCACACTTTCAAAATTAAAAAAAATAGTTCTAAGCCTAAAACTCCCTCTTTTGAATCTGGACTGTTTTTGGTGTAAACTTTAACTTTATGCCAACATTTACGCCTCTTTGAACTTTTTAGGTTTTTCTTATCTATATTTTCTGAAATAATTTCAGAACAGAAAGATTCTCATAGAAAAAAACAAACAAATGTATAAGACAGTGCTTATTAAGTAAAATATGAAAAATGAAAGTATTTGTTTTTTAAGAGCATAAACAAATTTACCATCTTTGAATTGTTAGATATTTCCAGTGGTGAGCTCGCAAAGATTTAACAGTTGGCTTGCCGGGAAAAAAAACAACAAAACAAAACACACCCTGATTTGTATCATTTGCCCATTTCCTTGTGGAAAAACTCCCAACATGGCTACTTTGAGCCTACCAATGTGAGATCAATGGACTTGGAATTGGGAATGTACAGTAGCAACTCATTCTTACAATGCAGTATGAGCTCACTGTGGCACACCATTGCAGTGTTTTGTTATAAAATAGCTTGGTTCTGATTATTCCCAGGGTAAATCAGTGATATATAAAAATTGAGTTATTAGGTTTTATTCAAAATACTACAACTAAACTCTAGTACAATTACATGGAATTTCTTACCGCTAATCAGAAATTCAAGTGTTCTTATTAGTTCCGTAAGAATTCTCAAGATAATCATGTTAAGATTATACGAGGTTTTGAAAAAAGATTTTTATACATCAAAACAGATACAACATACTTTACACAATTACATGTAATTTATCTTTAACTGTTTATATCTGTCTAGCTATTTTGCACCATAAATGTGTTATGAAATTGCACAATATTCCACATTTATTTAGCACCTACTCTGTGTTAGTTCTCATGCTAGATGTTGGCAGAAAAACACAAGTGAATCATATATAAATGATGTCATATGTGTACATATTGACTGCTGGATATTAAATGCATGTAGTGCAAACATTTCATTGTTTAAATAGAATCTATATAATATTGGCCAAGTGAGGAATTTGAAGAATAGGACACTATTCCATTTCCAACAAAAAGAGCAAATACTGCATTTTCATCTCTTATCTCCATTTGTTGATAAGGGTTTTAATGGACAATGTTAAAATATAAAGGAATTCAACATTAAAAATGTTTTGTTTTCACCGAAGTGTTCAACTTCATAAATGCAATAACATCTAGTGGTAGCATAAGTGGTTAATCTGAGTTGACATTCTATGCAACATATTATTTGTTTCCAGATATATTGGATGACTTTGAGATATGTAGATGGGAAAATGCAATAATTATATCCCTTGTTGTAATTCATGTAAGAAATCTCTCATTATTTTGTAAAGCTCAATATACAGAATACATAACAGTTATGCAGAGAATGAAAATTGCACACATAAATATAATGATGGATAATTATAAGTTTCTATAGTTTCATGTTTATTTTTATGTATAATATTATATGTATATAACAATCCCAACAGTGCAGAACATTAACAATAATTCCAAAACAACAGGTGAAATAGCAGATATGTGATCTTATCTCAAGATTACTCTAAAAATCTGGAGTCTACTTTTTCCATGCTCCCCAAGAAGCTTATCAAGATTAAAACTATCATTACCCGGCTGTGTTTATTGGCTGGTGAATCCTGAAAGCAAAGATGAAGATCCAAGTAACTGGATCAGGAATATGGAGCTTTCCCAAAGAAGAAAAGAAAAAAAAATCCTGGAGTTTCTAGATTCAACATAAAAGGGTAAAAGAATGGAATGGGTTGCAGTACAAACATAAAATTTATTTTGACTTCAGTATTCTGAATATTATAAAAATGATAAGCTATTGTGAAATATTTTTCCAAAAAGAAAGCAATAAACAAGTATAAATTATACCACTAGAGGGAGGAGAGAGGAACCACATGAATGAAGTAAAGAAGGCATGGATTATATTGAAAGTTTCCAAAAATTGGTCCTGCCTAAGAGAAAGGCCAACCTTGACTGATTCACTTAACCTGCTATTATTATTACTTGCTGTTTACTATATAAATATTGCCAAAGTAAAATCACCAACAAACATTAAAGAAAATAATAATCCAAGTCTGAAATACACTTTTTTTCCAATACATTGTTAAAAGTGGAATAAATTTATTTCCACACCCAGCACATAACATATAATGGAAATTTAA
>CAUYPO010039606.1:0-10267 GCA_963574435.1 Cheirogaleus major
TCCCAGCTACTCGGGAGGCTGAGGCAGAAGGATCGCCTGAGCCCAGGAGTTTGAGGTTGCTGTGAGCGAGGCTGACGCCATGGCACTCTAGCCAGGGCAACAGAGTGAGACTCTGTCTCAAAAAAAAAAAAAAAAAAAAAAATTTCCAAAATTAAGCTATCTTAAGGGAAAACAGAATTATTAAAATGCAAACAGTAAGCAACATAACTGTATTTCGGCTAAGAATCTTAAAGCACATTACAAACACTTTTCATCTGAACAATCAGAAAAAACAAGTACTAGCAAGTGAATTGTTTCGGATTACATAGACTAGCCCAATTCTAGAGAGAAATAACTCCAGGTGATTTTTGTTGTCATTTTGTTAAGTATAGACTTACTCAGATTTCATATTTCCTACTAATGTCCTTTTACTGTTCCAGATACTCAGTCTTTCCTTGTCTTTCATGACTTAGACAGTTTTGAAGAGTACTGGCCAGTTATTTTGTAGAATGTCTCTCACTTTGCATTTGTCTGATGTTTTCTCGTGATTAGATGGGGTAATATATTTTTGGCAAGAATCTCAAACATGATTTCCTATCAGGAAGCACATGATGTCAATATGTGTTATTAATAGTTGTATAGTTTTCTATTGCTGCTGTAACAAATGACCACAAATGTAGCAGCTTAAAACACCACTTATTTATTATTTCAAATTAGTGTTTCCATAGGTTAGATGCAGATTAATGGGTGTATTAATTTCCACTTATTATCCTAACAAATAACCACAAATTTGGTGGCTTATAACAACAAAAATTTATTATCTTACAGTTCTGGAAGAAGTCCAAAATGGGTTATAGTGGGCTAAAATTAAGATGTCAACAGGGCTGCATTCCTTCTGGAGGTTGTGGAGATAATCCATTCCCTTGCTTTTTCCAGCTTCTAGAAGCTTCCTGCACTCCTTGGCTTAGGGTCCCTTTCTCTATCTTTAAAGCCAGCTGCATAGAATCTTCTAATCTTCCTTTGACTCTAATCCTCCTGCTTCGCTCTGATAAGGATCCTTCTGATTACATTGGGCCCACCCAGATATTCCAGGATTACCTTCCATTTTAAGATCCTTAATTTAATCACATTTACAAAATCCCTTTTGCCATGTAAGGTAACATATTCACAGGCTGAGGGGATTAGGACATGGACACCTTTGGACACCACTGTTCTGCCTACCACATGAACATATTTGGACTAATAGAATAATCAGTCCACATAAATCAGGCAAAAGGAAAATATCCCTTTAATAACATGTTACTTTTTACTTTTTCTTCTTAACTCAGTGAGTAGTTTTTTTAAAAATTGCAATATATTTGCACATTTGTTAAATCCTTCGTAAAATATTGATTTGTCCTTTGGCAACAGTGAAGAACTGTTGATCCATCTGTCTGTCCTTCTCCTTCATGTTTGTCACCAACAACAGTTTTTTACCCAGTTGTAAAATCAATTATTATCATTTGCCATGATGCATTCATTACTCTGCTACCCGAAGAGCTCGGTTTATATAACTTGTATTCACACTGTTGGTTAGGAATTACATTGCCAGAGCTAAATGGAAAAAATTAAATGTTCTCTTCATATTCTTTGCTATCACTATGTTTTTACTTTTTATTCATTTACTCACTGAGCAAATGTTTATTGAATATCTGACTGTGCAAGGCACTGCAATTGGTATTGGTGACGAACAGTAAGATGTTTTAAGTTGTGATTCAAAATATGGTGATATTGCTTTTAGTAGCTTAACTCAGGGAATAATTCAAGTACTACCTAAAATTTATATACTTCTTTCTGTCAGGTAGTTTCTAAAACCAAGTTTCCCCATTCTTTTTACTTTTGACTGACTAGAAACAAAATTTTTGATATAAAGTATTATGTGTAAAGAGCCCATTTAATGCTTTCTATTCTAGTATTATAGATTAGTTGCATACTAAAACACAGGATTCTCAGTATCCACTTAAGTTTAACTAACGCTTATTAAGTACTTACTCCTGCCCAGTGCTATATACATATTATTTAGCCTTCCAAGCAACTTCACTACCCCATTTCATAGGTAATAGTAATAGAAATGGCAGAGCTGGTAATTGGTAGAGCCAGAATTTAAATCTGGGAAACTGTTTCCATAGCTTTGTCCCTTAACTCACAAATCAGTGTGTACAATATCTCATAGTGCTGCCACATAGTAAATAGTCTTAGATACAATGATTGCCAAATCCTGCTCATAGCTTGATCATTTTTCCCAACTTTGGAATATTGCTGAAAATCTATAATCTCAGTGAATTGTGAAACATGCAGGAAGGGAAGTTTCCAAAACAGCCTAAATGCTGCACAGATTTAGTTAATCAAAGTCATGTTGAATGTACATACAATAACTAGAGCCCAAGACATTGCTGATTCAAGTTCATCATTGCTACTATTGAAATCACCTCTCTAATTTGATGGCATGACTCAGGGAGAACACAGTGACAAACACAATGATTCTGAATAAGGTAGAGCTGCATTCTGATACCTGTTTTGCCAACAGCAATTACTTTTCCATAAGTGAGGAAGACTGCTATCAATTTAGGTATTATTTTTCCAGTTCTTGTAAAATTCCTGAAAGAAAACCCTTGGGGAAATAAACTTTGGCTGCATAGTGATAGATTCTTGTGTTTTTTTTTTCTTTTTTGAGACAGAGTCTCACTTTGTTGTCCAGGTTAGAGTGACTGCCCTGGCGTCAGCCTAGCTCACAGCAACCTCAGTCTCCTGGGTTCAAGCGATCCTCCTGCCTCAGCCTCCCAAGTAGCTGGGACTACAGGCACGCACCACCATGCCCGGCTAATTTTTTGTATACATATATATATTTTTAGTTAGTCAATTAATTTCTTTCTATTTTTAGTAGAGACGGGGTCTCGCTCTTGCTCAGGCTGGTTTCGAACTCCTGACCTCGAGCGATCCGCCTGCCTCGGCCTCCCAGAGTGCTAGGATTACAGGCGTGAGCCACCGCGCCCAGCCTAGATTCTTAAAAATATATTTTATTTATACCTAATCAGAAATAATGGTTTTCAGGCCGGGCGCGGTGGCTCACGCCTGTAATCCTAGCACTCCGGGAGGCCGAGGTGGGTGGATCACTCAAGGTCAGGAGTTTGAAACCAGAGCGAGACCCCGTCTCTACTAAAAATAGAAAGAAATTAATTGGCCAACTAAAAACATATATAAAATATTAGCCGGGCATGGTGGCGCATGCCTGTAGTCCCAGCTACTCGGGAGGCTGAGGCAGAAGGATCACTCCAGCCCAGGAGTTTGAGGTTGCTGTGAGCTAGGCTGACACCACGGCACTCTAGCCCAGGCAACAGAGTGAGACTCTGTCTCAAAAAAAAAAAAAAGTATGAAGAGGGCATTTTTGTCAGGGTTTCTTATCATTTAGGGGTATAAAAATGATTTTTCCCCCAGGGAACATGGTTTTATTTTTATATATTTTTAATCATCACATAATATTTGTACAGATTTAGGGACAAGTGCTATATTTTGTTACATGCATAGAATGTATACTGATTATAATTCTCTTAAAATTGTATATTTTCCAAACTAATGTTCTATGAAGAATGCCTGTGAAGAAATGGGGAACTCACATCAGAAGGAAGGCACTTTTATTAAGTGAAAATTAACTGTTGTTTTAATAACTTTTTACTCAGAAGTAAAAAAAAAATACCTCTGTAAGTAAGTTCAATTTTGTTTATAATAGGAAGGAGTGTTTGTTCCTCCAATCCAAAGGAAAATAATTGACCACTTGGATAACACTTGTAAGTTTCTCAATTGTTCTTTGAGTGTGAATAGCTTTTAAAATCATCAAAACTCTAGTTCTTATAATGCAAAGGACACAAAAGGTTCCAGTGTACAATTAAAGTATTTCTAAAAAATAAGAGAAGAAAGCAAAGAGGTGGCATGATAGAGTATAATATGATTATAATAAACAGTAATAGAGTAATGGAGTGTGGAGAGGGAGAGAAAGCTGAGTGTGGGTAAAATAGAACAGGTAGGGGAAAGGCCATGGGGGAGGGAGTAGAAACATGTCTAAGAATAAAAGTAAAAAGAAGAAAAACATAAATTGAATAGAAAATAAAGGTAAGAGGAAGACAGTTTATCATAGTTAGTTTGAAAGAAAGTGACTAAGGGAAAACATGGACGAGACCAGAGCATTTCATATGTTCCAGCAAATAATGATTACTCAGGACTGAAACCAAAAAATCTAATTGTCATCTGCTCTTAGGCAATCTACTGCTTACAACACAAAGGGTAACCAAGAGAAGCCTCTTGCCCAAAAGTAGCACCCAACCCCATCATATGCTTAAAATTCCCACTATTAAAGTCATTCTTTATGTTAAGGTTTTGCATTTTCAGGAGTCTTTCCTTAGATGGCAATTTAAATTGACTGGAAGGGGTAAAATACAGACAGCTTTAATATGTACTATAAACCATTTTCAGATTAGCCTTTTAGAATACTTTTAAATACTGCCTACTACCCAAGAGGAACAAAGCACTGCATGATGTGACCTGGCCAGCCTCATCTCTTTCTATTCCCAACCCTCTTGCTTATTACACTCAAGTGAAGAATGAGCACATTGTGTTCATTTGTTATCTGATGCCTTTTCATGTGCATTCCCTCTGCTGAATATGCCCTCCTCCTACCTTTCCACCAACCTCAGTTCAAAAAGTATCTCCTCTGGGAAGCCTTTATTGAGTTGCCTTCTCCTGTACTTCCACTGTAATTTCTGTATACCTCATTTTGAGCAATATTGTTGATGTGTTGTATTCGTTGCTTTTAGTATTTAGACCTCAGTTTCATGTTCCTAAAGCAAATTGTGCTTATTGCATAATCACATGGTAAGGCAGTACTGTATTTAATATTTGGGGCACTGGAGTCAGAAAAACTTGAGTTAGAATTCCTGCTCTGACCATTTCCTAACCGTGTCATCTTGGATAACTTATATAACCTCTCTGAGCCTCAGTTTTGTCTTTTAAAAGCCAGGGATAATAAACAACAGTAACCATATGTAATGGTTTTATGGAAGATTTAAGTAAAATAATGAATACATGTGAAACTACTTTAGTTCATTCAGATGTTTTAAGCCTCAATCTATGGAAAAATATAAAAGAAACAGGACTAACAATTAAGAAAGTTGAGTGCTATTTTGGGTTCCTGCACTGACTCACTTTTTATTGTTGGCAAGTTACTCAAGGCTCCTGTTTTTTCTATTTCCAACAAACATTGTCAAGATATTGGTTTCTTACATTCCCTATGTAACCATTAAGTTTAAACAGAGGGAGAAACCTAAAAGAAGACTGGAGCCTCTTAGAATGAGATAGCTGAGAAATGCCAGGTGTTGCTATGGTTATCTGAGAAATAGGCAATCATCTTCATCACAATTGTTACCATTTCTTGAGGGCTTACTTATAATGTATCCAGGCATTAGGCCAAGTATTTTATTTATAGTTCTCTATTTTTAGTCATGTATAAGCCAAGGCTGGTTGGTCACTGGGCAGGCCTGCAATGAGAGTATTCAAGTATGGAATTGAATAGCCTGGGTGAGTATGACTCTGTTCTTCAGTAGTATGTTTTGCTTTCTTGTAGAATAATTTTCATCTTTTTTTCCTTCCTTACTGTTCTTCTAGATGTTTTTCCTTTGTTCAAAGAAATATGAAGAAAACTGTGCCTTCAACCATTATGTGAAATCTTATGTCATGTCTGGAAGCTAGTTCCTGGGAAAAGCTATAAAAATTGAAACACTGGCTCTATAAAAACAGCCATAAGTGCCTTCTTACTGGAGTGAGGTTATTGCTAAGGTATAATTAGTAGTAACACATATATTAGCAATTAGAAAGTCAGGAGAATCAAGACATGAACAAAAGACCATCTGTTATGAGAGAAATATCCAACCCTCAAAATCAGTAGGTAATAGATGCTCTCTTTTTGAAACATAATAAATAGTTAAAGAATAACAAAGGAATGTCTTACTGCTTGCTAAAAATACTCTTTTGGGAATTCCCCCAAAAGAGCTACACAGTAATAGTGAAAGTTCTGATTTTTAAAAAATTGAACTAGAAACAAAAACTGGCAACAATTTCCTTCTAACCTTATGCTGATGTTCAGGGACTGTCTCAAAAGTAATTGTGGAACTCAGCTGTTCATTTTTAACTATAGTGACTTCTGGTTATGATTATAATAAACTTTGAATTTAAAATCTAACTAATTTATGAAATTCACATAAAGGATATTTGGTTTGCCTCCTGAATGTAGCAGACCAAGAAGAATCACAGGAGACCTTGGATATCAGGGGAAAGGTCCCAGATTTGGGACTCAAAGAAACCTGAGTATTAAAGTTCTGCCTTCCCCATCTAATGTGGTATGTGGAGTCCTGGGCTGTTTTTTAACCTCATTAAAATTCATTTTCCTTCTCTATAAAATAGAAGTAATAGTAGTTCCTAGCTCATAGTGTTATTGTGAGGTTTAAAGGAAATAATGCACTCTAGCATTTAGCACAATTCTGCTTGTGCTGCTGCTGCTGTTATTGAAATCCGGAATTCTCAACAGGATGGACTAAAAATTATCCTGAGTGACAATCAGATGTCTTTACCTAATGGAGGAAGATTGGTCTGGCCTCCATATTAGTACTCACTGATTAGGGCTATGATAATGCAAGTAGACAACAATACAAGTAATTGTTACTGCTGGGGGTCCTATTGCTCACCCATAATTACCAGGGGACAGAGATGCCCCAGGATTGGCTAATGTTTTAGGAAACCCTATACTGCTGGTGGAGTTGTGAGGTGTCTCAGAAAGTAGACAGAGGAGAAACAAAAGAAATGATACCTCTTGTATAATGTAGACTAGAATTGGGAGAATGACGACTTTATGCTAAATTAGGTGAGTATGCATTCATTTAACCATGTTCCATCCCTGTCTTGGCATATCCATTTATTTTCACATCAGAAGCCAAAGCCACATTGCAAAATCTGTTGGCGTCCTGTTTCTCTGTAGTTCTAATCGGATTGCCAGATCTAATTTGGGGAGGTAGACTTGAATTATTTCCAAATAACCTATGTGAACATTCCAAAAGTGTCTTGAGATATACTCAAGTCAAATCGCTGGTTTGTAATGCAAGGCCAGGGCCTTCAAGGAACTGCCATTTCAACCCTTTAGTGCTGCTTCTTTCAGCAGGACCATGGATATAATTCTATGGTACTATGACTCCAGGGCCATCCAAAGGGCTGTGTGGGGCAGGGAAAAACACACTAAGGAATTGTCTTTCACCGTTTTATCCCCCAAAAAATAAGGTTAAAAGAAAAATTGAAAGCAATCTGTGAGATGGAGGCAAAGTCAGTATTAGGTATGGTGCTGGAATTTGGGGGCAGCTGTGGTTCTTGTTTACATACGAACTAGCTAGGAAACTGAGGACCTCTCTTCCCTTTGCCCCACTAGGTTACTTCTCAGTTCATCAGCAGCTCAGGGCTTCCCAAAACACCTGCCAGTGCCAGGGGCATCTCTGTACCCAGTAATTACAATATTTAGTCAACAAAGTGATTTTCAGGACTCGGACATTTATGATAGTGTTAATCCATTTTCATTTGCCATGACTGTTCCCACTCTGTTAAGTTTGCTTGTTCTTTAGGTCATTTTGACCATGATTAGGGCTTGACTGCCCAAACATTTGCCTGTGATATTTGCCTGTGATAAGCTATATCAAGCGTCTTTATTCTCCCCCTTCCTTTCTTCCTTCCCTTTTTCTCATTTATTGAAATAGTAAGTAATATTTGAGCCCATACCTACCATATGACAGAAAGGTAGACTGTAGAGTTGGAGAT
This sequence comes from Cheirogaleus major, assembly GCA_963574435.1. Taxonomy (NCBI): domain Eukaryota; kingdom Metazoa; phylum Chordata; class Mammalia; order Primates; family Cheirogaleidae; genus Cheirogaleus; species Cheirogaleus major. Next base: position 7,864 of record CAUYPO010039606.1, read on the forward strand.
ACATAGTAGTATTCAAAACATGTATGCCCCTTGCCTTCAGTTAGTCAATACAGTTAGGATGTGAGTATTCATATCAACGATACACTTATAGAAAGTGGTAAGAGTATGGCGGTACCACCTAATGTACATTTCTGAACCCTTTATATGTAGTTCTTATCCTTCACAAGCTTTATGTCAGTTTTCATTCTCCTTGAGAAACTCAAGAAATCTAAATAAAATATATACTTAGATATAGAATCTCATGGATGACATATGTATAAATTTATGTTTAACATATAGATCAGAAATACGTATAGACCGAGGTTACCAAAACTCCCATAAAGAAAGAGAACCCATCACTTGGGAAGATGAAGGGATTTCTGAAATATGACTGTTTCCAAACAATTCACTTACTCTCATTCTGCTATCAGGGACAATCAAGAAGAACCTGCTTGTAATCTTTAATTTCCCAAGATTCTGCTATTTTATTCAAGTGCCTCTTTTCTGAAGTATTCACAGTGACAGTTACTAAATGACTTACAGACACATCCTTCTTTTTCTCAGTGAGGAGATTGGTCAAGAAGCAGAGGCAATTTGAAACCTAAGAGATGTCTCCTTTAACACTCCAGGTTACTTGGGAAATAAGCAAGAGTGTTTTTTTGGCTAACCCAGGCTCCTTCGCGTTTAGCGCTAAAATGTTGCATGGTTACTGACCCCACGGGTCGTTGGCATGAAAGACTGCCTGTTAAATAGGATGTGAGAGACATTAAATGTTTCTCCCACCAGCCTCCTCAGAGGTAGATACCTTGTCTCCCATTTCGGTGGCTCCTTTGGGGCCTCTGGAAGTATGTATTTAAGTTTCAAATATCTGCTCCGAGAGGGCTGCATCACACAGTTCATCCTGAGGGGGGGGGGGGCGGTGAGTAAACAAATAGATTTTGTCCTGTAGAGAAGGATGCAGAAAAGTTCCAAAACTTGTGAAATGCCTTCAGATGGATTTCTAGTTTAAGATCAGTGGTTGCTAAGGGCACTGATTCTTGATACTTCTTGATACCCGCTGCAGGCTGAGATGTATATGCATAAAAATGAAAAACATAAGGCACTTGATGAGAGGGAAATGGGTATAGAAAGGTAGAATGCTAGTGACCTGTGGAGAAGAGTAGTTGAGGCAGGCCAGTGAGGAGATTAGCTACTTTTCCCCACGGAGCCAATTCCCTAAGATAGAGGTCGCCACAGAGGATAAGGAAATTGATAGGCAACAGAGAGAAACAAAAGAATACACAGAGACTAAGGTATAGTTTACAGTGTTATATATATAAAAAAAATCAGATATAACACAGTGGGGTTACTTAGGAGACTAGCGTATCAACGTTAGCAATATGGTTAGATTCATACAGGTTTTTATAATCACAGACATCAATTACCAGTTGTCAGGGTAACCTATTTGTATATTAGGGAATGCAGTTGCTAGGGGATACAGGTAGTGGGTTAGGGTCAAAAGTCCTCTCAAGGGGCTTCTAATCTATCTAGGTGAACAAACAGGTACAAAGTCTTTCAGGGGCTAACTTCTAAGTACTAAGAGGTAGTTGTGAATTAACAAAGGTATAACAAAAGAAGTATAGGGACTCTATATTTCTTTGATTAGTTATGGTGGAATTAAAGGTAGGCACTCATTGTCTCTGGCTCCCATCCTGTGGGCCATATTTGCCTTGTCTTCTCTTTCAAGACACAGGGAAGCTCACAGATTTTGAGATAGCGGGAAGCCTTGCTGGAAAACATCCCTACCGGAGATTTGAGAGTTCTCTCATGATAGCAGCCTCTAATAAGTGAACCATTGAGTTTGTTCCGGCAAGTGTTAACAGCTCTTGGTAGTGTTAAACAGCTCTTAAGTGTTAACAGCTCTTGGTAGTGTTAAACAGCTCTTAAGTGTTAACAGCTCCTGGTAGTGTTAAACAGCTCTTAAGTGTTAACAGCTCCTGGTAGTGTTAACAGCTCTTGGTAGTGTTAAACAGCTCTTAAGTGTTAACAGCTCCTGGTAGTGTTAAACAGCTCTTGGTAGTGTTAAACAGCTCTTAAGTGTTAACAGCTCCTGGTAGTGTTAAACAGCTCTTAAGTGTTAACAGCTCTTGGTAGTGTTAAACAGCTCTTAAGTGTTAACAGCTCCTCATAGTGTTAAACAGCTCTTGATGCTGGAAATAACCGGGCGGGAAGCGGAGAGTCGGAGATCGGTCTGTATCCTGTCTGCACCCTCAGCCGTCTTCTGTTCTTCTGCCCCCCCTTCCCCGTTCTCCTCCTGCTTTTATACCTTTGGTAGGACTCAAAAAGCGTCCAATCAGCAACAAGCATTAACAGCCAATCAGCAACAAGCGTTAACATCCAATCAGCAACGAGCTATAACATCCAATCAGGAACAGGCTTTAACAAC
>CAUYPO010039608.1:0-24451 GCA_963574435.1 Cheirogaleus major
GTGGCCAAGAATGTTTTTAAAAAAAGCTTTTCCCATCAGGAAGCCTATCTCCTACAAGAGTTGGATGAAAGAGGCCACAGAAGTACTTTTAATAAAGTCTTAGCTTATCATAAAATGCCACTTTAAGTAGATTCTCTCTGATCCACCAAAATCCTTGAACAATGCAAAGTGGTAAAGGGATCAAACCCAATCCTATAATCTTCTTAATTATTCAGAAGCATTCTTTGCACATGTCTTCAATATTTTTTAACATGAATAAGCCTAGGCATGTGAAGTTTTGAGTTCCAACTTCAGTTTGTCCACTAGAATCCTCAAGCGTTATTTCATATTATTCAGTTTGTTTTCAGATTTTTACCTCAATCAGTTTTACCTAAGTCACACAGTTGTTCTCAAGATCAGATGAGTTAATGTTTGTGAACCGGCTACATATATGGTAAAGCACCTCATAAATACATATAAGTGTAATCACCATCATGTGTGCACTAGTCAAAGATATTATCTTTATTTTTATTAGGGAGATAAATTTCCTATTTAAGTGGTCGGTACCTATAAGGTATTTCCTTTTGAACAGCCATTGGATTGCAATGACTTTCAAATTCCATAAGAAATATAATACACATATAATGATAGGTGGTGAAATAGAAAGAACATTGTTGCCTCTGGAGGCCCGGAGACAGTCTTTAACAAGTTACATGGCCTTAATTTTAACTTTAAGCTTCAGTGTTTTACTTGTGAAATGTAATTACCACTCTCTATTTTGGGAATGGTATTGAGAAATAAATGAGGTATACATAAAGGACCTGGTATATAACAGATACCAAATTAAATACACTTTCTCTTCCTTTCCCTTTCAGCAGTTGTAACACTAAAGGCAATAGATCAAAAAATCAATGTTTTCATTAAGAGGATTATACATGAGACAGGGGCTGCTCTACAAAATCACTTACATAAATGGATTCTATTCATTCATGAAGTTGAGTGTAAATAGGAACTCAACTAAAAACTGTAAAATCACCCAAATCTGCCACACCTTCCCCAAACACATCATGTTCTCTAGTTGCTTTTTGTAGTAAAATAAGGGGAAAGTATCAAATCCCTTTCATTTATACCACTGATGTTCTAAACCTACTTTACCACCAGTGACTTTCAGCCAATGCTCCACTTCTGCAGGATTTAAACTGCAAACACCATTGCCTTGTAAATCTTGCTCTGAAAATTATTTGATAGGCCTTTTCTATTTGGAAAGAGCAGAATTTTGGAGACTGGCTATCATCTTCGGGTCTAGTTCCAGGACCTGCGTTCAACTTGAAGAGGTCTCTGGCTCACCAGACTTTCTTTCAGTCCCCAACTCTTTTCCTCCTTACCTTCTGCCCCTCTGCTCCATCTCCTCTGTTCTAAGATTAATGGTCACCAGAGTTCCAAGGCCCACTTTTTAATCACTCTCTTTGCCATGGCATAACCAAGTATTCCAGCATGACTTTCCCAGGATGCTAATGTTGTTATCATTCTCTGGACAGACTGCTGATGGCCTTCTGTTTAGAGTTTTGGTTTTTGAGTCCTCTGGAAACCAGGACACTTGAGAGCATAGATATGGAATAGCTACCTTAATCTACTATTCAAAGATTTTCTGGGGTATTGGATAAAACACTCTTTGATGGGTGGGAAGAGGTCCTGGAGAGAGAGGCATTAAGGAATCGAACCTATTAGGTTTCAGCATGTATGACTCTCAAGGCAGAGATGTTTCTGTGATGTACACTACATATGATATAAGGGAGAATTTCCAATATTGGCAATGATTGAACAGTCCAGAGAGTAAACAAAGAGAGAAAAGAAAAAGTGTAAAATTATATACTACTTTGCAAAGTAATATTAATTACATGTACTTAAAAAATACCTCATTATTTATACCTAATCACCATTGACATTGAGAATTAATATATAAGTTGTTAAATGTTTCAAATTAGTTTATATAAATATTGCTGGACTAGAATATGTCTGTCAACCTTGGAATTTTGTTCCCATACCATGTTCATCTATCATACACTTCTCTGCTCATAACTATAACAAACATAAAGGAAGATTATATACAACTAGTTGCATGTTTTATGAGCCATTAATAACTGAGATGACCAATTGCTTTCTTATGTTAATCAAGTTAATTACTAAATGTCTCAATATTTATCTGAGTTTCTCTACTAGAATTATGCATTTATTGATTTTCTCTACATATGTTCTTATAATATGAAACCAAAATATAAATTAAACAAATGCAGATAAACACAACTGTCCTTAAATGTACTAAATCACAAAAAAGAGTGTATCCAAAATGCGTCAAGTTCTTATTGTAGTTCTATTTTAATATATCCAATGGCACTTAAATTTGGCGCTGAAATAGTTTTCCATCATGGTTTTCGTGAAGAAGAAAAATCACCTTGAACGCAAGAGTAAATTGGGAAACTTGAAGAAATCATGCAGAGTTGCAAGTACTCTATTGATAACTACTTATGTATGTTTTATCAGCTATTCCATCACTCCTCTCCTTCTTCCAAGTCAATTTCTTAAATAACTAGAACACCATGCACCATAATTATCATATACACAAAGAAAAAATAAAGTTTCTTTTAGGATGAGGGGAGAGTGAATTTTGATTCTTTAAGCAAGGGGAAAAAAAGGGGGAAAAATTCTTGTTTTTATTACTATTATACATAAAGTAAAGCAAGGGGACATTTTAGCTATACTACTTTGTTCTTTTTCCTATCTTTACCTTTAAATGTATGTCTTTCTCTGCCCCTCTCCCAGCCCACATTAATTCTCCAGCAGCTCATATTCGTGGTTGTATAAGTCAGAGCCTTCATTTCCAACAATTTCCCAACCAAAAGATATGCTTCATTTTTTAACTGGAGCATAGCTAATAATGCAGATGAAATCTGGGCCTGGTAACATTTGATCTGGCCTCAGACAAGAGAAGCAAGGTGGCATCAGCCTCTCTGATATAATCTGCAGCCAAGGAGCGGCACCAGTATACAAGTGACATGCATATCACATGTATCAAAGTGGAAGCTCAATCTGTAAGGCAATAAGACTCTCTCACATCCCAGCATGGGTGCTGGCCCTGAGCTGCAGTTCCAGTAATTGACATAGTTGCCCAATGCTACAAAACAAACTCAGAAACTATTCTCATTAGACATCCCCCTGCTTTGTGACTTTGTTATTGTAAAACCCAAACACTGAGCCCCATACCAGCGTGGCTCTGTTTTTAATTAGTTCTGATGGCACTGGGCTGTAAGCCAAAGAAAAAATGAACTTCCTGTGACTGAGGCTTGTTGCTCAGTATGTTGCTTCCTTCTTAGAGAGATTGTTTTCACAACATTTTATGAAAAGAACTACTGACAGAAATAATATAAGTTTTTACTGCTTTTGATATTTTTTTCAGGCCTATAAAAAACAGCCAAAAGTCAGATTTGTACAGTTACAATGCCATTATTTAGTCTTTTGTGTGACCCAGTTGATTTGTCTTTTGATTAAAGACATCCTACCCGATTAATTTTTTTTAATGGAGAAAACACAGGCTTCTGTTAAAATTTTAAGACCATGAATGTTTTAGTGTTTCCACTAAATTAATTCAGTGATATATATTTTACTGCCTGGGTCATTGCCGGCATAATGTTAGAATTGAGATACTAGTGAGGTCACCTTCTGAAAACAAGGAAGTAAAGGGCCACCTTCTGAAAACAAGGAAGTAAAGGGCAGACAAATAAAGAAAAATTTAGATAAATGCTGGAATCCTACATAAGATGAGCCTTCACTGGCCAACAATTTTTACCTTTTGAAAATCCTTTTAATACACGAAAGTTCTCAATTTATGAGTCTCTCCTATCCAACTTTAAAGCTGGGCTTTTGCTTTCCCAGATACCCTTGTAATTTGTCATGACATGTGACTTAGGCTCTGCCAATTAGCCACACCCACTCACAACTTCAATTTGAACAAAAGTGAAATAAAAAAGGAAATACCACGTGGAACTGATTTTGGCAAGAGAAACATAGAGATATCCAATATTCAGGAGCAACGGTGGCCCAGGTCTTGGCTGGCCCCCTGAATCAGTGTCAACAGCTCCCTGTGCAAAGCTGTATATGAAGGTGGCAGTTGTGGAGTCTCTACTGAGTCAGTGCAACAGTGGGACTGGATGCATAGCCTTCAAATTTGACTGCCTGACCCTCCTGGAGATGCAGTGAGCTGGCCAATCTCCTTTAACAAATTACTTCTTCTCTTCTTACATTAGCTAGAGTGTATTTTATTGTTGGCAAATAGGAACTCCAGTATGAACACCATGACTCTACAGTAAAAACGTAACAAGATGGTTTTAAAGTGATAAAGAAAACAATCTTTGGAGCCAATAAGACATGGTTCAAAGTCCTAATTCTTCCACTTAATAGCTGAGTGGAGACAACTGCTTAACTCTTCTGACCACGTCTTCACCTGAAAAATGAGGATTATAACCTATAACTCATGAAGTTCTTGAGAAAATTTAGTAAAATATGCTTGCAATTATTATTACTATCACCACTAAGAGAAGCATTTATAAGATTTTTTTTCAATTCTTTTTAGGTCTTGGTATAAATTTTATTTTAAATGAATAGGTGTTTACTCTCTTTGGGTACAGGCTTAGAGACTCACTGGATCACAGAATTACAAGAAATCCAGGGATTTCCTCAGTTATCCTCATGCCTCTAAAAGGGTAATTGTCTATAGTTTTCTATAAAAGACCAGAAAAGGAGATGCCACTAATTATTTTTTATTTAAAGCTTATTCATACATATAAGTATTTTTTGACCAAGCCAAAATAATCCCTGCAATATTTATGCATCTGTTCCTTTTGAACACATTTAGTAGCCTGTCAAATTTGGTATATGTATATAATGGAATATTACTCAATTATAAGAAACAACGGTGATCTAGCACCTCTTCTCTTATATTTTCCTGGATAGAGCTTGAGCTCATTCTCCGAAATGAGGTATCACAAGAACGGAAGAATAGGCTCCACATGTACTCGCCATCAAACTGGCACTGACTGATCAACACTATGGTGCTCCAAGGATTAGGGGGTTGCAGGGCAGGGGGTAAACTCACAACTAATGGACACGGTGAATGTTATAGAGGGGAAGGGCATGCCTCTATTCCCCACTTGGGCGAGGCAAAGTCATAAAATGTAATCAAAATGTTTGTAACCTCATAATATCCTGAAATAAAAATTAATTAATTAATTAATTATTTTTAAAAAAGGCAAGGCTGAAAGAACGATGGAGGAGAGGGGAAGGCTCCACTCTCTGGGGGAAAAATGTTAGGAATGAGAGCACTGGCCAGAAATCATCTAAGAAAGAGAGAATGTCTGAGCTGCCAGGGGTATTTCAGAATTGGACAGAAAAGGTATTCTGTATATTTCATTGTAGAGCTGGAAACAACTACTATTGTGATGTTACAAGTTCTGAGGAAACACTGCCACTCCCATGTTGCTATGTTTGTTTTTCATTCTCTTTACCTATTGAAGGTAATAATAAAGCCCTAAGTGATGGGTAGAGGGAGGAAAAAAAAGAATATATTTTTCACTTTACTCTAATTTGAAATAATGATAGTATGCTACAAGAATCCAGATGCATATAACAGTAGCATTATTAATATCTTATTCTTTTTGTGGGTGGATAGTCACTGTGTCTTTTTAAGTGATTGCTGAAAGGCTTCTTTACAGTGACATCCAATGATGGCAATGGTGATGTCACATCCCAAGGAATATTATTCAATTTGTGTTAAAGTTCTATGTATTCTTTAAGGCCCACTGTAAATTCCACCTCCTCTCTGAAGCTTTTGCCTATTCTCCTTGGTCAAACAGGAGCTTGCCTTCTTTGAAAGCATCGATACCATTGTCTCTTGCTGCAGTTAATATGCTCTTGCTTATGTGAAGGTTATTTGTACACAGGCCTTAGTTCCCCTCACTGGCATAAACTAAGCTCCTTAAGATAAGGACTTATCTCAGTATCTCCTATTGCACTTAGCAAAGTGTTCTGTGTATGTCATCCCTGTATATCGTATTATAACCTATACCACTGTAACATTCACTCTCAGTTCTGTAACTATATTGGAATCTCCTTGAAGACACATATATTTCTTATTAATGATCATATCCTCCCTTGGTGTCTAGCACATATTTGTTGAATTGAAATACTAACATTAAACTAAAATTGTCTACATATTTCCTCCTTTTATTCTTTACTTTTTTCCCCCTCTATTCAGTTCTTCTTTGATTCTTTAAAAATCTATAGTCCTCAGCACTTACTCTGCACCAGTACATCTTTATGAAAGTAAATTCTTTCTTTGTAGCCATTACTGGCCACACTTCTTATTGCTTTTATATAATCTTTGCAAAGTAGTCATAAAATATTTTCATTATAGCATATGGTTTAAACCAGCTATTACTATTTCCTCTCCAACACCTACATCTGGGCAGCTGTTATGTAAAATGCGTTGCACATTGCTAAAATTCCTCCAACCTACTAAAATAATTCATTTTAATCTGTGTTCTACAGCCCTTCCAGCCCAAGTATCCTCCTAGTTTCTAAGTGTCTTAATTAGTAGCTGGTAGAAAGCTCAAGACATGTCAATAAGTGAAAAGGCAAGTTGTAGCACACAACTCATGATATGGTCTGTCATTTTATATGTGTAAATATACAGATATATGTAGGTTAATGCATAACAGAGCTCTAGAAGGATACATACCAAACTTATTAGTGAGTGTTTCTAGAGAGTGGAGTGGCTTCATAAGAAAAGATGATAAACTTTTTGGTATTATAACTGCATTGTTTGAATGCTTTAAAGTTAAAATACTGTAGTATATTTCCTATATAAAAATAATTTAAATAAATAGTCAACTTTTTGGAAGTTGGGAAAAGTATTAAATTATGATGACATTCATTATTCAGTGCTAGGGGTCCAGCTAAATAAGCACATATGGAAACTAGAAAAAGGAAATATCTGGAACAGTGAATTTTCTTGGATCAAAACCATAAGGATGCAGTTTGTTACCATGAAAATTGAATACTGTGCTAAACAATAAAAGCCATTTGATTCTATCTATCTGTCTATACACACGTATAATGTTATCACTAAAAATGTAATCCCTTGGTCCAAAAACTATTCTTCTCAACTTATTTTGAGATGGTCGCCCAAAATTATCTGGCTTATTTATCGTTTCAAGCTGAAAATAATATATGTTAGATAATGTCTCAAAACATGCAAGAAAAAAAAATAATAGAATTTTTTTTTGTAAAAGCAAAACCTTTTTCAACATTTTTGTACTGGCAAATTCATAAGCGGCTGTACTTGCTCATTAGCCAAGTCACGGTCTTTTGAAGACAAGGTAAAGCACTCACTACTAAACCATCATGAGGAGGAGCACAGCCTATCCTGGCTCCAAGCTTTCCCATAAAGACACATGCTCTTCACTTGCCATCTGTTTTCTTCTAAACAACTGTCAGCATAGCTTTGTACAGAAACACTAGTATGTGGAATGATTTTATGGATATGAAAAGTTTATTTGTAAATTTCTTTGAGCAGTTAATACTTCACAATTGCCACATTGCTTCAACTGGGTTGACAGACCCAAATATATCAGCTAAGTCTCAGGCCCTCTCGGACCTATACCTGAGACCTCTTCTATTCCTTGGACTTCACCTCCTATTGGTCTCTCCCCTGTACATTCCATTCCTTGCTGTACCCTCAATATGCCAGGAATGCTCCCAGAATCAGTTCATTTATGAGTTCTTTGCCAAGGATGCCCTTCACTCCTTATTTCCTTCAGGACTTTTCTCAAATGAGCCTTCATTTGAGAGGTCATTTTCTCAAATGACCTTCTCAATGAGCCTTTTCATGCTTTATTTTTCTCAATTAAAGTTATCAATCATCTAATATACAAAATATTTTATTTATTTATTTTTTCATATTCACCACAGATTTATTTTTTTTTGATGTTTTAAAAGTTTATTTCTATTTTAACTAGCCCACAGACCCAAATTTTTGAGGGCTGAGCTGATGTCTCTCTAGCACATAGTCTATGGACCTTCCTCATAGTAACTGTCTAAGCCCTTCCAAAGAAGTATGCACATTCCAACATGATGCACATTTTAAGTTAAAATTGTCAATACAACCCTCAAAATGCAAGTTCATTGAATAAAGCTGAGAAGAGCAGTAAACAGACGAAAAATGCATCCACCTAAATAAAAAATTCATGTATTTACAAAGTTCAGTAACTGTTAGGTTTTCACATGCAGAGGTTAATGCATGGGAAAATGTTGGTAGTAGCGTTTGGATGTCTTGAAATGCTGAAAGCAATGAACAGACACACAAACACATTAAGGTTTAGCTATAGGTCAATTAAAAAACCTATGCAGTCCCCACATAGTCATACGTTATAGTTCCAACTTCTTTCAGGCACAAGCAAGTTGCCACATTCTTTGTAATGGTTCACAATGACCATTAATGATGTTGAACAATAGTAGCAAGTTCAAATATCCCTTCATTTATAGAACCATCCATCCCATCTGGGAAGTATGCAACATGCTTAAGAGAATAAGAAGAGAACTTTAAAAGCCCAGATTCTACTCATAAAACTATGAATGGAGAAAAACAAGTAGTGTCTGTGCAACACAGTGTAGTTTTTTAATATTTTAAGGGCATGGCTGTCTATAAATTAAAACTGGTATTCATTAAAAGAACTTACTGTTGACTACACTCTGAGTGCTCAACACGTTTGGAAATGCACTGTCTACAAAAAGTGCTGCTTAACAAAAGAAACAAAATCACACACAGTGTGAGGCAACATATAAGCAGGTATACCAGAGAATTTTATCTACTACAGTGGTCTATATGAATAGTAATTTACAAGTGAACCAGTATTAATATGTCCCTTTATGTATATGGAGATAACTAACCTACAAAACATCATTTTAAGTTTTTAGACATCTCTGTATCATAGAAGCAAAACAACAGCATCAGTTCCTCAGTTCTCTGTGTGATTGATTATTAAACAACCTGTAGACATTGCGCATGATTACATTAGATAAAGCAGGCAGGTCTAGAGTTGTCACAATAATCAAGATGTCTAATGGCACCAGTCAAAAGAGTGGCAAACCTTACGTCAACGAGAGAAAAACAAGAACTTTTCTTTGTTTATAAGTATCTTTTGTGCTGAAAGTCAACTTTAAGACTGGATATAAAAAGTCAAGAGTTAGAATGTCATGCAGCAGCACTGTTAATGACTGGAGACAGAAAGAACAAACAGGTGTTTGAACAAAGTCTGACATTCTTAACAGGTTTTATTTTATTGGCTGGAATGCTCTAAATTCATGAAAGCTTTTGAGAAAATCTTCAATTCCCAACCCCTTAAAAAAGATATGTTGAACCAAGAGAAAAAAAAATAAAAGATAGAAGTAATGATCTGGACAGATACAAAACAGCATGCTTTAGTTCCTCCCATATACCCAAAAGCTATCTGGTGATAAAGAATTCTCAGAAAGCAGAATGTTTTAAAAATTCATCAGGTAGAATCTCACCAGTGTAAAGAACCCACGACATTGATCTGGTGCCTCTGCTCATTCTTTGCAGACCATTTTTGAATTCCTAAGGTGTAATTATACATTTCACATGCATTTGTGAGATACGATAAACATATTGTTTATATCCCACATGAGTCAGGCTTAAAGGTTTTCTAAATGCTGTGTGTGGCACTAGAAACTTCATGCTATATCAAGTCAGTATCAGTATTACGCTACTGCACTCTATAATGAAATATTATAGATAGACATTTACTGAAAACCAATATAAAAATCTGGCCCAGAAAGACCAGAAGAGAAATATGCAATTTTCTTGATTTAAGATGGTCGAGTGTGTTTTGTTTCTCGTTTTTTTTTAAAAAAGCTCCACACACTGTTTACGACAAGTATGTATAAGAAGCCTCTTTGTGTGCGCTGACTTTATCATGACAACTCTAGCTGATTCTTTATGAAGGATTAGGGATACACATCTTCAGCAGTGCCCATGAGAAATAAACTCTGAAAAAGGCAATTTCTTGGGTTTACAAAGGACCGTATTCTGGGAAGTACTTCAGAGGAATGGACAATAATTCTAGGATTATAGCCAAGAAGGACTGGAAGACTTCAGGAGACGTTTCAGCTTTTTCTAGATTTTGAATGTTGAATAAGCCACTGAAGTGTGATACCTGTGTTATCCTTTTCTTTGCAAGAAATTGAATAGCAGCAAATTTCTCTGTCCTGAAAAGCAGAGATTCATTTTTTCAATTAGCTGTTTCTCATCCAAGGCATCAGGAAGATCTCTCTTGTTTCCAAGTACTAGCGCTAGAATTCTTTGTAACTGTGGTTTATCTAGAAGATTCTTTGTAACTGTGGTTTATCTAGAAGATTATGCAGCTCATTTCGGGAGGCTTCTATCTTTTCACGATCTGTGGCATCTATCATGTAAACAATAGCATCGACTCCTCTGCAATACCGTTCCCACATGCTTCGAAATCAGGGTTGTCCTCCTGTGTCCCAGATCTTTATTGTGACGTTACCTTTAGTTACTTTCCTCATGTTGAAGCCCACTGTAGGTGTCCTATCTTCACTGAATTGACCTGACGCGATGACACTGACGAAGGTGGTCTTGCCCGAGTACTGCAGCCCCATGAGCGTCAGCTCCACCTCCTCCATCCAGAAGAGCGAGCGGAACCAGTCCAGCAGGCGGGAGATGAGCGCCAGCATGGCTGCAGCCGGCACAGCGGACCGAAGGGAGGGCAGGCGAGCGGTGGAGTCAACGACTCCCACACAAGCGGGCCTCGGCCCTGACCCCCCAACGGCTCTGGCACGACACGGCCAGACACAGGCGGGCGGCAGCCACAGATTTATTTATAATAGCTAAACAACTAAAAACAACTTAGATGCTCAAAAATAGGGTAATTGATAAGTCAACTGAAACATTCATACAATAGAATATTACTGAGCAGTAAAAATTCTTAAAATGTCTGATACACATGTGTATTCATTTTCTATCAGTGCTACAACAAATTACAAATTTATCAGCTTAAGACAACACAAATTTATCATAGTTTTCTTTTTTCACGTTTTACTTATTTTTTACATTTTATTTTGTTTATCATCTGTCCCACTCCACCCTCAACAGAAGGTAAGCTCTATCAAGATGTATATTTTTCCTGTGTTTTTCACTGCTTTACTGTCAGAGTTAGAACAGAGCCTGTTCTAACACTGAAGAGTTGGCACTGTTCTAACTCTGCAGAGCATAATTGATGCTCAACAAATACTGCCATAGTTATAAGACATCTCATACCAACATTATTTTTTTCTTGAATGATATAGATGGAAACTAAGATCATCTCCCAGTTTGAAGTTTGAAGGGGTTAAAGCCACTTTTCTGATATACTAATATTCCAGACCAGAAAAGTTATGGCAATGAATTTAGATTAGTAGGTTAACTGACATAACTAATGGATTCTGAGCTCCCTGTGGGAATAAACTGGATTATCATGTGCTCAAGGTGCTAATGCTTACAGAACAGGTAAGAGGGTTTTGCCAGGGTCAATGCTCAGTCACCACTCTCCCACTCACGATGGAGTTATCAATCACTCAAGGACTGTGACAAAGTTCCTTGGCCTAGCTCAATAGCTGGAACAGAAGACAAGGTTCTACCAATGAGAAAACTTCCAAAAAGAAGTGGAAGGGGCTCAAAAACCACTAATCTGTTGCATATCATGTTGGCAATAGCTAAGGCCTTTCATGAGATACAAGTATGCATAGCTCTGGAATTTCCAAAACACTGTAGTCCCTGGTGGACTGAAGAATTGAATCATGTTTGGCCTGGTACTGAAAGATGTGGTTATAGAACAGATGCCTCCACCTCTGATAAACTCCCAAAAATGTTCAGCAGCAGCAACAGCAGTACCAGCAGAGTTGGAGGAGACACTTTAGGGACAAAATCACATAGCTGTATAAACCAGGCCAGAGGACACTCAACAAAAGAGCCCAAAGTATCTACAATGTGCCATTATCATAGCTTTTCTCCTCAAGTTCAGATTCACTAAATAGGACACTAGAGATAACCCTCAGTATATCTTGGACCAGCACAACCTCAGAACCCAAAGTGTATCTGATAACTCATTCCTTTGTCAGAACCCAAGAACTCAGACTTCCTGGCGTGATAAAGTTGAATTAATCCAGCCATAGTACAGCCAATTTTAGCACTTTGTCTTGCTAGCAGATTTGTTTTCATTGATCAATATGAATCCAGCAATGATGTATAGTCAGTATTAGTCACTAAATTGCTATGTACCACCGTTTCTACCTGTCCATATAGCACAGAAATTATCACGAATGGATACCATGGGTATCTAGATGCATTCATTTCCACGATGAGAGAAGTGTGTCCAGGTGGCCCAAGAGAAAAGACATTAGATTTGTATGTTATTTTGTCACAGAAGAAATGTGATCTCTAGTCTAGGGCACTTGAAGCAACTTTCAGTCTTTGTTCCACAGTATGTCTTCCAGATCTGGGCCAAGTACTGAGTAGACCTCATCCAAGTAAATTACTATCTCTGATTGTGACTTAATAGATAATGTACTGGGGTGGGGAATATACATAACCGCAATATTTGTACCCCCATAATATGCTGAAATAAAAAAAAAATTTAGTTCATTCATTTTAATTGCCAATTAAAGAATACAAGTTCATTGTTAAAAGATAAAGTAATAAAAGAAAGTCATAACACTCTGCAATAAAAAAAAAAAATAGATAATGTACTGATTACGGTCTCTTCCTAAACTGCCAGCAAAGCTTCTTGCTGAGTTTCTCTCATTAATATTTTCCTTTACCTTTCAAGGCTTCCTCCTAATTGAACATTGTTTAGATTTAGTAATGATGCTTCATATTATGGTGGCAATCTTTTCTCAAGCAACATAAACAGAAATATTCAATGAGAAAAAAGAAATAGCACTCATTTGTTGAAAACCAAGTGTAATCTCTATTCTATAGTCCTAGGTCCAGTTGATCAGATGCTGTTCATGAAAATCAAGTAGTAGCCTCCCTTAATGATATACTTTATTGTTTACTATAAAATCAACAGAGATGTACTGAGCACTATTACATTTTTTTCAGCAAATGATCTGCATCTGCCATTCTGTAGACAGCTAAAGTTAGCATTATATCTGTTCCAGTGAATTCAGCTAAATCATTATAACAAGCATACTTATTGTGCTAAAAGACATTAACAGTCACCATTTTTCATTTCCATCAGGGGGTGAAAACTGTTCTATCTTTACTTCTAAAACATAGAAATTGAACTAAAACTGGGAAGTAATAGCTTTAAATGGTAATGCTAATAGTAAACATGACATCTAAATAATTATTCTAAAATAAATAAATGGGGACGATATAAAGGACTCTCTTCTTCATTTTTTTTCCTAGAACAAAAAAGAATCATAAACCATTATATAGCTCTCAAAATAAATTTGGGTAAAGACTCAAGACAATAATTAGGCTCATTCTCCAGACTCTATTATGAGTTCAAATCAACTCTGCTCCTAGTCACAGGCCCTTTGGCTAAACATGGTCCTTTGTTTCTACTTCAAGAAGAATTCAAGAAGAACTTAATTTCTCATCTATCTGTGAGATAAAAAGACAGCAATCATTGAACACATAGAACAGATATGTACCAATATCACCAGTATATACCAATATCAAGTAAAACTGGGATTTATACTGATTATCATTTCAGTAAGTTCTACTAGTTGGTCATACTAAGCTCACCAGCATCCACTTAAAAGCTAAAAGCAGATCAACCTTCTTTTGCTCTTGAGTCAAATAGAAGGATAATAATAATGTTCTATCTTTTACATGGTATCTTCACCATAAGTATGATATAGTACACTTACTACAATAAGGACTTGGGTGGGGGGTTATTGGTCTGGAATGATCTGACTGCAAGAAGTTTTTTTGTTTTCTTTCCAGGGTTCTGGGGGATCGACTTCTTTTGTTTGATTCTAGAGACTGAGACAGTGTAATTATTCAGAAAATCTCCCTGGAGATATATATATATATATATCCCAGAATATATATCTTTGTGTGTGTATGTATAATATATACACACATACATGTATATGTGTGTGTGTGTATATATATATACATTTTCATATTAAGAATGGAGATGGCTAGGCAAAGTATACACAGAACAGACCAGAGTGTGTAGAAATCAATTGATAATGAATGAATCAAATTCAGTCAGGAGACTGAAAGAATTGACTTTGGCTCTGCCATCCAAATTCTCTACATATTTCCTCAACTTTGTGACAAAACCTAAATGATTAGTGCAGGTCAAGTGATTTATGCTATTGTGCTGCACAGACAAAGCAAAACAAAGAATGCTTGCAGTTAGCCAAATAATTTTACATACAAAAGAAAGTGAGATTATGAAAGCCAAAGGTGAGGTTTTGCCTTAATTATCTGCACGCTTACCTCATGCATTCTGTGTACAGACACAGCTCTAGCTGGGTTCAGATGATTTTTTAAAAAAAATATGACTGCAGCAATGTTGATTCAGATATGAGGGCTGCCTTAATGAACAATTTACTGAATCAGACATCAGCCAATCAACAAATATTGAGGCACATTGTATACTTAACTATCTGGGGGACAAGAATTACCCAGAAGTATGGGACAGGATCTCATCCTTCATGTACATAAAAAGGAACCAGTGAGTTACACCAGCAGCAAAGAGAGGTGGTGTGACCTGGTGATTAAACATGCAGGTCCTAGGGCCCAACTACTGGGGTTTGAATCCCTGTTCTGCAATTTAGCTCTGATGTCTTTGATCAGTTCCCATCTGTCAAATGGGCATGATAATTGTATCTTAGGTTTATTATGTAAATTAAAAGATTGGATCAAAGAAGGTACACTGTCTGTACGTGTTGAATGAATGAATAAAATTTTGTGCACAGTTTTTAGAGTACAGTGGTCCAAGATCCAAGAATCCTGAATTCTAACTCAGTCTGCACTACTAGTTCCTTGCCTGAGTTTGTTCCAGTTACAAACTTTCTGAGCTTTAATTTCCCCTGCTTAAAAGTAAGAGCTTAGGCCGGGTGGTCTCAACACAATATCATAGCTTTGGTTACAATTCTATAATTACACATTCTTAGATGAATAGAGAAAAGGGATATCAGTGAGGGCTAGAGTCATGGAAGGTTTCATTAAGGAAGCGAACGTAATCTAGCTGAGGGAAAAAGGGAGAAATACATTGGCAGGGTGGTGGTAGAAAACAAACATATGAGAAGGAAAGGAGTGGAAGAGATTAGAGGAACTAACAAGAGAAAGTTCTGCCCTATTTGGAAGCTTCACACAAGGAAGTAGGCAGAAGTGAGTTTTCACATGAAGGATGAGATCTATGTGTGCGGAGACTTAAAAGAAAGTGAAACAGGTTTCCTTGTAAGCCAGTAAGACCTCAGATCTCCTAAACTTTTTCTGAGAAGGGGAATGACAGCATGAAAGCAGTGACTAATGAAGATTAATTTGGTAAATTTATGTAAGATGACTTGGGGGAGCAAAGATAACAGATTCAATTATTCCTTCTAAAACTGACTATTAAAAAATAAATAAATAAAATAAGATTGACTATTAATACTGCTCAGAAAAAAGTATAGTAACTATCATAGCTACCTTAGAACAAGTTTCATTAGTCTATAGCTAAAATGTAAATTGTAACCATACCTACTATCTAAGGAATTCAGGAAATCATGTAACATAATTAAAAATTAAACATATTATGTGTGTATGTATATATATATACATATATATATTTAGAACAAGCACCATATGGTAGATGCAAATAACATATTTAAATACCATTGTTCTGTCTGTATATCTCTCTTCCAAGATAAATGTAGTATGAATCAAGTGAAATCTTATAGATTAATCAGAACCTGAGATTTCTAAATAATCCCAATTCTGCCACATGATATTCAAACCATATGTAATTAAATGATTTTTAAGAACTTGCACACTATCATTTAGCACAGGAGAAAAGAAAGGTAGATGTTAGGAATCAAAAACCATACTGTTCAATAAGCCCTACTTGTGTTTCTCTACTATTTGCATTAACAGAGTAAGAATAAGCCATCATCCAGAAAAGTTAGATAAATCTTAGCAGTAGAACTGGATGATTCTTTTGCCCATTGATGCTCAAAAAGAAAAGATGTTTGGTCAGTTTTCAACAGTGTGAGCATTCTTTAAATTTTTGCATTTTGAGAACAGGGTGGATTGAATTTGGAATTAATTTAATACAACTTGAAAAATATTTCTATACACTAGCATGAACAAAAAGAGGTAGGAAAGGAAATGAAAAAATGTACATTAAATACCAACTATATACCTAATACCATGCTGGACACAACTTAAATGTTACCTCATTTGTTTCTATTAAGAAAGCTCTGCTATTTTCCTCATTTTACTGATTAAAATAAAATTAAGTTCAAAGCACTAAAGAAATGTATCTAATCTCTCACAACAACTAAGTGACTGAGTCATTTATAACAACTGTGACTTAACTTCTATTTATACCTCTATGGAATAATGGGGAAAAGATTCACCTTCCTGCCTGAAACCACCAAAATACAAAAGTAAGTGAAATAAAGTTTTCAAAAAAAAATAAAGAAAGAACATCAACTAATACCTCACATCATATACAAAAATTACCTCAAAATGGATCAAAGACCAAAATGTAAATCCTAAACTTATTAAACTTCTAGAAAAAAACATAAATTAAAAATGCTTACAACCTTGGTTTTGGTAAAAATTTCTTAGCTACAATACCCAAAGTACAATTCATGAAATAACACATTGATAAATTGAACTTCATCAAAATTAAAATCTTCTTTAATAGCGTCTTCAAATGACTCTGTTATTGGAATGAAAAGGACAGCCACAGGCTGGGATAAAACATTTGCACTATGTTGATTATTCCCTTTGATGTGCAGAAACCAAATGTGGTATATATATACCATGGAGTACTACTCAGCCATAAAAAGGAATGAAATAATGGTGTTTGCAGCAACTTGAATGGAACTGGAGACCACTATCCTAAGTGAAGTGTCTCAGGAATGGAAAACCAAACACTATATGTTCTCACCGATAAGTGGGAGCTAATAGATGAGTCCACACAGGCACAAAGCACTATAAAGGACATGAGAATCCAAGAAAAGACATTCTATAAAAAAGATGCCTGCACGAGAATGTTTATAGCAGCACAATTCACAATTGCAAAGATGTGGAAACAACCCAAGTGCCCATCAATTCATGACTGGATTAAGAAAATGTGGTATATGTATACCATAGAGTTCTACTCAGCCACAAAAAACAATGGTGATCTAGCACCTCTTGTATTATCCTGGAAGGAGCTGGAGCCCATTCTACTAAGTGAAGTATCACAAGAATGGAAAAACAAGCACCACATGTACTCACCATGAAATTGGTATTAACTGACCAACACTTAAGTGCACATATAGTAGTAACATTCACTGGATGTCGGGCAGATGGGAGTGAGGAGGAGGGAGGAGGGGATAGGTCTATTCACACCTAATGGGTGCGGTGCGCACTATCTGGGGGTTGGACATCTTGAAGCTCTGACTTGGATGGGGCAAAGGCAATATATGTTACCTAAACATTTGTATCCTCGTAATATGCTGAAATAAAAAAATGCAAAATAACAACAACAACAAAAGAATCCAAGAAGAGGGGAGGATTGAGAGGGGGAGTATGGCATAAAAGCTTACCTATTGGGTACAACAAACACTATTCTGGTGATGGGCACTCTACTTTCCTCCTACCTCTGACATGCAGGTACTCAATTAAATAAGTATTTATTGATGCTTCTATGTCATAGACCCTGCTCATGTTGTTAAGAATATAAAAAGAATAAGTGAGCTGCTAGAAAGCCTATTTTCAAGATAAATTAATATGTAGATAATATTAAGCATTGTTAAACCCCTTTTCTGGTTTCACTTTATGCCTTGCCCTTGTTTTCTTTTGCATGCTATCTAATTATATTTTCTGTATTCTTTTCTTTTTTGAAACTTCAAGAATAATTTAATTTTTTCTTTCTGGACCCAGTGATATCTTATAAGCTACATCAGAGTTGTGATTTTTTTCATGACAGATACTGTCTGCACTTGTGGACCCTCTTTGTATCCTCTCTAAAACAAGATGAAAAATAAATACATATAAATAATTATTCAAATGACTAAGGCATGAGATTTTCCTTCAAGAAATTTGTAAAAAAGAATAGTCCTTCTCTTCAAGTACCTTGCATCCTAGTGAGGAGGACAAACATGTGCACTAATAATTATTTTACAAGATTTGGTTTGTTAATACCATAGAGGTATTAATACATTTAAACTTAAAATACATATAATGTTTTATAGGATGGAACACTGGAGAAGGAATGTTTAATTCTAACAAGGCCAACAGAAGTTTACAGAGAATAGAGAACTTTCAGTTGGGTTTTTGAAGGATATGGTGATTTTCAACGGGCAGAGGTGGAAGAACAGTCTGAGCACGGAGAATATCATACACAAAGGAGTGGATGTGAGAAAGGTCAGCATATATTCTTGAGCTAAAGAATAGTCTAATAAGAAGAAATAGAAACCTAATACTAGTACTAGCTGCATGGTATCTGGGGAGTTATTTCATCTCTCCAAGTTCCAGTGCCCTTAACTAGGAAGTGGGAATAATTAAACTATTACATATATCTCAGACTAAAAGAGAAAATTTTTTTTAGACTAAAGACTAAAAGAGAAAAATAATGAACATAAAGCATTCAGCATTGTGCCTGGCACATACCAAACGTTTACAAAACTAGTAGCAGTTATTATTAGCATAAGGCTGGAATCAAAGGCAGCAAAGGAGAAAAGAAAAATTTATCTCATTCATATTTTTATAGTGACAAGTTGTTGCCCCTAGTAGCTTTACGAATACATACATTCAGTTATACAATGACATCATTCTTTCTAAAACAAATTTCTGACTTCACCTGGTCTGCTTAAAAAAAAAACAAAAAGTATTAAAATTGTGAGGAGTGGGAAGGGGAAGCACAGATGGCAATTTCATGCTTGAAAATTCAGTCCTTCTCATTTGAGTTGAAAAGATTAAAAAAGACCTTATGGATCTCTTCCTCTATGTGTCTTTGGCCATAAAAATATATATATTAAATATATAATAGTCTCATCATGACTCGAAGTTGTATAATTCTAAAGAATTCATTTTTAAGTTTCATAGAATCATGTTTCTAAAAAGGATCATTTTGTTCAAACCTCACATTTTCAGGCCAACAATACAATAAACAAAAATACCTTGAACAAACCTACCAACAAATAAAAACCCACTTGCAACTTGCTGCATACTACGTTGTGATTTCACTTATAAGAGTCTAAAACAAAAACAATCACCATAACTCCCAAAATCATTGTGTCATTGAAAACAAAATGTAAGTAGAGAATGGCCACAACAAAACACTGGATAGACGTTCATGTGCTTGGTATTATGAGGTACAATCCAGCCTGAAGTCAAAGAGATTCAGTAAAAGTCAAACAGATCAGAAAAGTAATGGTATTTATTTGCTCTCAGAAGACGAAACATATGCCTAGTAAGGCATTGGTATGCTGTTAAATATTTACATGTTTGTAAAACCAGAAGTTACCATAACCATATTCATGTATATTTTCCTTCATTTTTCTGTCTTAGTTCCATCCTTGCCTTTCTACGCCTAGTCCATATAATCTCTGGAAACACTTCTGATAAAATATTTTAAGAGTACCTATCCAGAGAGGAGTAGTTCTTGCTCAAGCAATTTTTTCTTAAGAGAACAGTGAGTTGCTGGTGGGGATGGAAATTATTACAACCTCTACGGAGACTTCTCAAATAACTAAAAATAGAGCTATCATTTGATCCAGCTATCTCACTACTGGGTACTACCCAAAGGAAAAGAAATCATTCTATCAATAAGATACCTACACTCACATGTTTATCACAATACTATTTACAATAGCAAAGAGATGAAATCAAATTAAATGTCCATCAACTGATAATTAGATAAACAAAATGTGATGTGTGTGTGGAATACTATTCAGCCATAAAAAAGATATCATTCAGCCATAAAAAATAATGAAATTATGTCTTTTGCAGCAACATGGTTGGAACTAGAAGCCATTATCTTAAGTGAAATAACTCAGAAACAGAAAATCAAATACCACATGCTATCACTTATAAGTGGCAGCTAAATAATAGCACATATGATATAGAGAATGGAATAATAGACACTGGAGACTTGGAAGGGGAGGGTGGGAGAGGAGAGGGATGTAGGAAGAGAAATTTCCTAATGGGTACTATGTACACTAATTGGGTCAGGGTTACACAAAAAGCCATGACTTCACCACTGTGCAATATAGCCATGTAACAAATCTACACGTTACCCCCAAATCTATAAAAATAAAAAGGGAAAAAAATTATAAATGAAAAAGAACAGTGAGTGACATAAATCCTTTTAATATGTTAAAATAGCATTTCATTTTAAATACGAGATATTTCATAAATAGACTTGAAAATTTAGTTACTGAGAAGGTAGCAAATATGTAAAAAGAAAGTATGTTAATAATCCAGGAAACTTATCATGATGAGGTTTGAAATATATAGAATATTCCACAAGAAAATAAGAAAAGGAGTCTAAACATCAGTAAAGGCCTTGTTTCCAATGGCGTTTGTTTTTCCAAATGAAATATCTATATAGATAATATAGATGTAATTATACATATAGATATGGATGTGGATATTTTTTTTTCTCTCCAGGAAGTTTAAGAAATCTCTCTGGGACTTCCCAGAAAAGCTGAAAGCTTGAAAAAATTAGTGATGTCAAGAAAATTTCTGTATCTCTTTTAACATAGAATCTATTTCACTAAAGATTAGAAAGGTAAATGAGATGTAGACTTCATCCAAATTTTCTAAATACATATATTACTATTAGGAGAGGTGGGATAGCCAGAAGGATGAAAAAATAAACATTTATTTTACCAAACAACATGTATCAATTAATATGTGCCAGATGTAGTTATAAGCGTTTGACAAATAATATCATTTAAATGAACCTTCAAGACAACCCTAAAACAAAGATTCCATTATTATCTCCAATTAACAGATGAGAAAACTGAAACACAGATTAAAAATT
This sequence comes from Cheirogaleus major, assembly GCA_963574435.1. Taxonomy (NCBI): domain Eukaryota; kingdom Metazoa; phylum Chordata; class Mammalia; order Primates; family Cheirogaleidae; genus Cheirogaleus; species Cheirogaleus major. The sequence goes on from CAUYPO010039608.1 coordinate 21,315, forward strand.
TTGTCCAGGCTCATGTGGATACTAAATGGTAGAAGTGAGCTTTGAACCCAGACCATTTGATTCCAAGATCTATATTTGTAATCACTTCACTATTTTGCATATTTTTCCTTAGAAAAGCTTCTCTTTGGGGATAAGTTTCATCTTTGAATATTTTTGTCTTTCCTACAGAGCCCCAAAAGAAATTTTACTTGTATGGTAGACCTGGACCATTCTTTACAGAAAAAAATCAGTATTTTTTATAGGAGAATTTCCCTAGAAGTCAGTTTAAAAAGCCTTTTTAATTATTAATAACTTTAGAGAAATTAATAATCCCACACCTCCCTTTTGGAGAGACAGTTGATAAACTTAGGTATATGACCTCATTGATTTTATAAACATTTCTGGGAGCCACGTGGCAGCTAGCATGCCTACTTTACAGGTGAAAATGGAGAAAAGAAGCTGTTCGGTGACTTCTCCATGGCACACAGACACCTTTACAAACACATCCTTGAAGGGACAATATGAACACAGCATAATCATATGTAGCAGCTCTGTGTCTTCATTTCTTCATCCATCCTGTTCCAGAGGAAGGAAGCCTGGTACAGTCTCTGACTCTTTGCAATGAGACTTCCCGCAGTAGAGGAATCATCAGTGACAAGGCCCGTAAGCAACAAGAAAGAAGAAAAATAAGCTTTCTTAAAGAAAGCAGGCCCAATGAGCACAGTGCCTGATTATGGACTAGATAGTGTTTAACGTAATTGGCTCCTTCTTCTTGGTAAAGGTCAAAGCCATCTTCAAAATGATTGCCCTATTCATGTTTTTCATAATAGATTGGAAAATATGACTCAGACAAGCACCCAGGAAAACTTGGCTCCTAATTTCTCAGGTTTTTAAATGGATAGTCCTTAAACTTCCTAGAAAAAAGTACTCTAGCCTTCCCCGAAGCAGGTTTTCCCCCCTATTTTTCTACCCAAGAGAATATAGGCTTGGGAAACTGTGTGTTGTACATGCATGTCTATAGATTTATACAGTCATCCCCGAATTTCAGACATCAAAAATAATTTGACCACTAAAAACAAAAGCCAAGCAAAATTGGACACAAGAGGTTCTATTCAAGTTCCATTGCACTCTGAGGTGAGGGTGAAGGTCAGCAGTCCCTTCTAGTGTTCACCGTTGCACTCATATTCCTGAATGAATGGACACCCATAGGGTGGTGCTTACGCAGGATTCCACTTCAGATTTTAGCACTGAGGTATCTACATAAAGCATGAGTAGCTGTTGTTGCCCTAGTCTTACTATTCCTAATTGTATTGTTTTGTTGTCTTGCTTGGTTCAGTAAGCTGGTGCATTAATTGTCTAACAGCATAGAAAATAAAATATAAAACCATGTTTGTTTAAGTAGTGGCATCTTGGCTGCCTTCTTTGAATGTTTCCAAGGATAGCAGCCAGTTGAAATGAGTAGCAAATATAAGCTGATTCCCAGCGAGGTGAAGAGGACTTCCTCCTACTTTGATTTATCCTGCTTTCATCATTACATAGCAAACACTGGAATGTTGTCATCCTTTTCCGTTTTTTGATCCCCTTAGGGTGTTTGTTTCACTTTGATTATGGAAGATTTACTTGGAAGCAATATTAACAAGTTTGGAAACTGTTAAACCATCTATCCAATGAGAAGTCTCAGAATAAATGGAATGCTATTACTTTCAGAATAAAACTGAAATTGCCAAAAAGTCATACAAGGCTCCTGATATTATGGTCACTGCCTAGCTGTCCAGCCTCAACATTAACCACATCTTCTTCTCCCTCAACTCAACCCAACCCCAGATATATACATAATCATTATTTCAACTGGAATAAATTATGTGATCTCCTTGGTTCCCTGTGCTTTCTACAGCCACAATATAATTTGCATATGCTATTTGTATTAGTTGTGGTAGGCTAACTGATGTAACAAATAACCTCAACATTTAGTCACGTAACACATTAAGGTTTATTTCTCACTCAAGTAACAATCCCAGCAATGTTTCTCTGCTACACTCAGTCATTAAGGATCCCAAGACCTTTCTAAAGAGTAGCTCCAATATCCTCTAGGACAGTCCTACTCAACTGGGATACCATGAGAGACTTAAGCAGTAATGCCCATAAGCATCCACTGTTAATGAGGAATGAGCCATCTCCTACACATCTATAATGATGTTAACCAAGCACTATCTTTGCATGAATTGAGAAAATGGCCACCAAACTCATTTTTTATAAGGCTTAATTCTCTGTGAACCCTTTGAGGAGGTCTGCTCCAGGGCATGGTTGTCAACATTGGCTTGCACGTTAGGAACACCCAGAAGCTAAGGCTAAGAGCCACTGATCCGAGGCCTTAGCATTTTTAGTTAGATCATCTGCATCCAGCCTACCAAAGAAGGAAGAGAAAGAGGGTAAAAGGGAATGTATGTAAAATCATCTTCTAGGTCTTCTTCTGGGTTAAGCCTGGAAATGGCATCAATCACTCAGTCCACAGTCCATTGACCAGACTACAGCCAAAAGGCCCCTGTAACTGCAACCAGGAAGGAAATGTACTTTGCTTCCATGTGCCAGAAGGAAAAGGAAGTGGGACTTACCTTAGCAGTGTCTGCCACACCCTTCCCTTTGCCTGAGGAGATATCTCCTTTCCTTCCCCCACCTCTCTCCAATCATTCCACTTCATTAGGTCCCCCTGTCCTCTGAAACAGTAGTTACCTGCTCTAGGAAACCTTCTCCCTCCATCCTCCAAAGCTAAGGGTATATTTATCTTTATCAGAGTACTTATCACACAGAACTACTCTGCTTAGTTCCTCTGTCTCCTCCAGCTCCAACTATACATTCCTAGTGACTGTTGCTGCTAAAGATACACAGTAAGTACTCAATATGTTTCAAGAATGAACAGATAAAACTGCCAAAATGTACTTCACATATACATACATCATAATTAATCTTTTTTTTTTTTTTGAGACACAGTCTCACTCTGTTGCCGGGGCTAGAGTGCCGTGGCATCAGCCTCGCTCACAGCAACCTCAAACTCCTGGGCTCAAGCAATTCTCCTGCCTCAGCCTCCTGAGTAGCTGGGACTACAGGCATGTGCCACCATGCCTGGCTAATTTTTTTCTATATATTTTTAGTTGGCTAAT